>KZ538200.1:0-26318 GCA_000934665.2 Catajapyx aquilonaris | reverse complement strand
AAAGCCTGGTATAGCAGTCGAGCTCACGTGGCTGTGGCAGGCTCTCTCCATTCCCAAGTGGCCAAGTTTCTTTTCTCAAGGAGGCTCCATTCACATATATATTGCGAAACCCGATGGAAGATTGTGCGAGAAAGGCATTTTGCCAAAAAAAGGGTGGGTGGGTGGGTTGGTTAGTTAGCCAGCTAGCTTCTGAGGTGTTCTGCGGGCCAGAAAGGTAGCTCGCATCGATCTCACTCGCAGCATGGCAGCCGGGGCCTTCTTTGTGCCTACAAAGGTGGAACACCCACCCACCCACCAAATTCTTCTCAAGTGAAACGCAGAACTTGGTGGTCTCATGAGGAAACTCAGTTGCAATCACTTGACCTGCTGGTTGCTACTTGGGCGCATGTACACCCGCGAGCATAAAGTTGGAGACCCTGCGGGCCTACCTTATACGAAATCATGGAGGAAGAAGTGGCACAGTTGCTGATTGGCGTCATTCATGGTTGATGGGTTGCATCATGCAAGGATAGCCCAAATGTGGTAGGGTACCTTTGTTGAAGATACTGTATGCAAATGGTATTAGCAGCTGGATATACACGATGTTTGGGGTTGGAAGAAGCCATAAGCTGTGTGTGTATCGAAGAGGAAAGGGTGTCCAGCAGCAGGGTATCGATTTTGTGATGAGCGGTGACAGGGGTTGGGCGCAGGGCAGAGACCGCAACCAAATTAGTGTCTGTGGCCATGCGTGCGACTAAACAATCGGTTTGGATTCACAAAAAAAATTTGGGGACAAAAAGGACCCAAGGGGTTTACACTTGCGTGAGTCTAAGATGTCGATTTCCATTTCTAAGTCGGCTTTTACCAGGCTCTTAAGATTTTATTAAGCTCTTACTTGTCGCCTTTAGGGAGATGATATCGATACTGTTGAAGCTCATTTGCCGAATGGGTCAATTTTGAGAAGGCGTCAACTAGTGACGTTTATAGGTATTTATGAGAGCGGTTTCTCCAAAATGGCTGTTTGGAGGATAACTTGAGAAAATCGCGTGGAAAAGATGGCCGATCGTGCTCTGAATTGGGATGTCGTAGGTCCGGTTGTTGTTGGGCTATACCCATCTTTTTGATGACTTGTTGCGTTGGACTCATAATATCGTAGGGGGGTGTAATAAACTTATATGACATGAGGGATGTGGAGGAATGTCCGGAACTCTCAGATAGGGTCATGACAGGAAGGGCAGCCACAGGTCATTAATTCGTGGTATTGCGAGTATTCCGCGTGACCACTTGCATTTAATAAACGGACCTTGTTACACGTACTTTATAGCTCCATCCCGCCCATACCTCATTCCACGTGCACGAATTAGAGTGATATTACATCCGGCTGTACCGCGCAATATGTTTTTGCGATTGATAATGAAATTTACTTGGGTCTGTTCCGGCCTAATGCGACAGATGAAAAGTATAGCCTTGCCCGTAGAGTGCATGCGGTAATCAAATGAGTGCAAGTAATTGGTAACTATTAGTGACCACTCTCGTAGATTTGGGTCATGGTGCTTCAAAATTGTAACGTCACGTCGGAGCGATTAGAGACTCAATTATTGGCAACACTATAGCACTGCTTTTTGTAAACAAAGTTCGCAATAAACTAAATTGCATTTCCGGTGTCTATATATACAATGCACTGGCAACCAAGGGCACTCGTTTTCCCCCTTCGTGCTCGTACACGTAGCACTTTAAATGAATCCACACCTAATTTGCCTATGAAATGCTGTTTGGCATCTGGCTTTTTTTCCCCGCACAAAAATTGCTGGCGTTATGGGTTTCGGCACACGGATAACCGCCATAACTCCTTGTCTGAGCAATTCCCACATTTTGGGGCTGCGTTATCCGGTGAATCAAGTGCACAGTCTGAATCGTTGGATCTGGCTTCGTAATGGGGTCATGCAGTCATGGAAACCCCATTTCGAGGGGGTTTTATATCGGGCGCATTCCCATTGATAGGTCGCACGGTATACGGATCCATACAGTTCGGTGCCAGACCATGGGAAAAATGTGTACCGGAATGTACGGGTTTATTTATTTACTCTTAAAATTATTGCTAATTACGTTATTGATATTTATATATTTTACAACCCTGTAGCTGTAGGGACTCTAATACATCCTCTTTAATTTCATTAGCTGGAACCTTAGAGTGCAATGGGAGAAATGGGACTGCGTTACGTAACTCAGGCGTTGCCATCTTTGAAGTGGGAAGCCATTATGAAATTTGCTAAGTGTTACGGTGAGTTACTGACTTTTTTTTAAAAAAATAACTAAAACAGCATTGCTGATGTGGTACAAGCTTCACTTACTAGCTAACCCCCATGCTTTTTATTTATCTCATGAGCAGGTCGATTTAATGCGGAAGCCAATCAAAAATGCAAGTGTCTGTACCTCTGAAGTCATCCCAGCACATGCATATTTTAGCAAGGTGGTGTACCTGCGTGCTCTTTGAGACAAGGTCCCAGAGGTGGGCGCTACCTTTCACGGGTTTAATTACAGTGTTGGAGTGCGTTAGGTAGATATAAAGGCAGGGCTTAACTGGCCGTTTAATTAGGGCACGTTACATGTTTACTTTTGGCCCCCCCAATTTTTTTTCGATTGTGTGCCATTTTGTAAATGCTTGTGCAAGCATGACTGTGGGGGTAGCCAAAATAGTACAATAAATTTTCGTATTTGGCAAATAGCCTGCAGTTTTTTGTTGCCAAAGGCGAATCGTATTATTCTGCCTTATGTCAACATTGCTGATTGGTTGGGCCTACAGTATTCCTGGAGTTATATGATACATGTCTTTGAGTTAATGGTGACTTACAGGGAGGTTAGTCTCCTTCGAGCTCCCCCCTTCCCTGGAGCAATTAGAAGCAGGCGGGGAAGGCGGGAAACGAAAGCAAGTTTTTCGACAGGAAGGCCTGAAAGCTCACTAATCCAATAACTAGATGAATTACCGGCTGCTGATGGAGTCATCGAAACGAAAAAGAAAGGGAATTCCGGGCAATTTTTGTTATCGCCATCATGATGCACCATTATGTCTCAAGATGGGGGTTGAACATGAAGCAAGGAAGAAATTTTTTTATAAAATTGTTCTTTGCTAAAATATAAAGTGAATGGGTGGAGATGACACTTGTTAATGCAGTTTTCAGCAGGATTTTACCTTGGCTTTTAAATCACCGTCGCAATTAATTTTCTCCGTCACAAGGGATAAACGAGGTCGAGTCTCTCAAAGAAACTCGCTGACTGGAATTTCTTCCTTTATACAGTTCCTTCAAGAAGTAGGAAAGGATATATGGCTTGAAGTAAAGGAGTAAAAAAATATACAGGAAACCTCTCTTACCTTGGTGTATAAAGGAGGAAACTTGAGTGCATCCTTCAAAAGCTCGCTTCGTTTTTTTTTCTTTCTTCTGGAACTCAAAACCAAGATAATTGCAAGAAGTAATGGATTCCTTGTCTTTGTGCCACTCTGATTTGTATGTGACGAGACATTTCACTTTCTGAGTCCATCGTGACCTATATATACACGGCGATATACTGTATAGATCTGTCAAACTCTATTTTTTGACAAGGGATGAACAAGTGCAATATTGAACGAAATGCTGGTTGTTCTTGGCACAATGCGTTTTTTTCTGTACTGAAATGGAACACTTCAACGAAAATAATGGACTTTCATGGTCGACGAGTCCACTTTTCGGGGGCCTCTGATTTTTTGTGTTGAAATTTATGACTGCGTGGTATGGGAATAATTTTAGACACAATGGAGTGGCCTATCCTAACATCGGTTTTTGGTGGTGTAGAAACTGCACTATATGAGCCTTTTCGATGGAGGGGAAATAAATGGAAGAGGCGAATTATATGCCTCTCATGCAGTGTGCTGCAAGTATTCAGTTTTTTTACAGAAATATTACTGCAGGCTATAAACCGTAATTTTGTCGCAAGATTATTAATAGTAAGGCTATTATAACGGATATTATTTATTTATTATTATATCAAATATTAGGAGTTAATAGCACTGTGAGCACTTTGAGCACTTTGAGCACCGCAGTGATGAGATTTGTGATTTGGCCAACAACTGACCTTTCATCCTCTACAGTATGCTGTATTTATAACAATGCCCAACCCAATGCCTTGTGACCACAGTTGAAACAATATCAGAAGCAAGCCACTCCTGCAGATAATCCAATAACTCTGTCTTCCACCGCTCGTACAGGCCCGACGTACCCTTCAGATCTAATTTGGTGGACCTTCCTCGAAACGAGCAGAGGCGCCATAACCTCGCCTTACCGGATCATAAGACTTCCCCACATACATTGTAACTTACATGATGGCCAAGTGCTTCCTTGGGAAACCTTGCGAAGCCGTGGAATAATTTGTGCCATGCACTTGGTCCCCTAAGGCTGCAGGCTGCTTATTGTCTGAGGCGCAGACTCTGGAGGGAGCGGAAGACAAAGAGAAGGCATGACATCCCTGAAAATGGCGGTGAAGGATAGAGCAGCATCCATTTTTCATGGCGCGCCTGCTATAGGCGGGCTTTGCAAATAGGCTATCCCCCGAGGAGCAGCAGCAGCAAGGAACGAAACGAAGAGGATTCCTCTTCTTCCTTCTATGGCAGGCCAAGAAGCATCCTCTTCCTCCACTCTGAATGCTAAAGGCCGACTCGAGGAGAAACCAATCCGATTTGCCGCCGTCACCACTTGCCAGCTCCTTTTCCTGATGCACTCTTTACACCTTTATCGGTGGTACATATAGACGGAAGTCGCTATGTAGAAAAAAGTTAATATACAAAATATTTAGAACAAATCTTCAGTGCGGTAATTATATTCATGTACAATACTGCCGTCTCAAGGAGAAACACCCATGTCCAAAACCAGTAAGGGTGAAAGTCGCGTGCATGCCCTCCACTAATCCCCCCTGACTCATGTGGGATTAGTGCAGGGCATGCATGCGACTTTCACCCTTACTAGTTTTAAAGTTAGGGTGTTTCTTCCTGGGACGGCAGAGTACAAGTTTAAAAAATGTCGGAGTCTATAGAGCTTCTGCCAGAACTTGCAAATAAGGGGCTCCAAATTGGATTGGCAATCCGGCAAGTGCGTCACTAGACGGTTGCGTCCTTTTCTTCCTTGACGCAAAGAATTAATTGACGACAGTCAATCTGTTGCTGACGGTGCTGGAGCCGGCCTTGATGTGTCTGGTTGGAAATATTTAGGAATTGGGAGATTTTGGACGACACTTTTTGGAACCGGGGCTGTTCTGGCGTTATGGTCGTAAATAAAAATGGGGATTTTACGGCCATGAACTGTTTTCAGCCCGAACAATATCCGGGAACAAAATGAAACGTGCATAATCCGATTGGATTTCATTCGAGTTTAATTTTTATATCTCCGTTTTTAGCACTCATTTTGTGCCCGTGAAAACTTTCCATCCACCTCCTGTTATTGATATTTTAAAAACCTGCTAATGACAGTTCGATTTGTACGCGCACTGCTGGAAAATCCTCTCTAAAATATTTAGTGTAGGTAACACAGCTTTAGATCTGACTGGTCCAGTCCAGCTTCACACAAACCCAACTAATCAGTAGAGGTTGGCTTGTACAGGTGGTCTTACAAGCTAGCAAATACTGTAATTGGCCTTGTTTACACGACACCCAGCCGTGCAGCATCCGCCTATCGATTGGTATATTTACAATTTTGGATAGTTTCACCCCGTATGAGCCGCAGGGGGCAGTGCATAGTTGCAGAAGCAGTGTTGGTATGCTGCTGCATAGAGGCAAAATGGTTGTGCTATTGAGCTAAGAAAGCTGAACCTGCTCTGTGCTCCGACGGCGTGGGCTTTCAGGAGAATAAAGGCGGCGCCCATGTCCTCTGGCGCCATTTCCAATAGCGTAGGCAGCCAGCCAAGAAGTGAAAAACGACCATTGCTTTTTCTTCCCCCGAAACCTCCTTCCACCCCCGCATTCCCCCCATCGACATCACACACACACACAAAAACTCTAGTGTTTGAACAATAATTTCATAGTGGAATAAGGGTCTTTGGACATTTCCATGAAGTAAGGTTACTGTGCGACTTTGATGCCTGAAGGGACTACTTTGTCTGCTGAGCTTTAAAAAAGTTTTGTCTCCTTTTTGGACTGAAGGGAGCGATAAAATTTTATATGCACACAGTTACCTATGGGAAAAAACTGGTCGTAAAATGAAGCCAAGATCTTTGAACATTTTTATAGTGGAAAAAACTATAGGCTTATAGGCCACCTATAATGTATTTTACCATGGAACATTGTGCTACAAAATTGTTTGACCTCATCATACTAGTACAGCTTTTATGTGAAATGAACTGTGCTTCGTCATAATTAGGTAATTTTAGATTGTTTATGTCCTCAGAGTTAAAAGTAAATTGATTTTGCCCATCCTGCAGCGAACTGTTCATGTTCCATTTTCATCTCCCTAAAATATCGTTTGGTGAGTAATCAATCACCATGACAAACGGCCCCGGGAGTATAATTATTAGTGCCGATACACACATGCAATGAGCAATTTTACTCTCCCGTGAATAGTTTAGGAAGCCGAGATTTTATTGTGTAATTGTGGTGCATTGGTTCATTGCTTTCTCTTTAGGTTTGCTAAACACTCGTAAAAATCATGTTTTTTAAAGATCTATTATGCAATCATCAATGGGTATGTTCATGCAATATTTTTCCTGTTCATTCTGAAATTTTTGTGGAACAGATATTACTGTATTAATTATGCATTCCTTGCACCATGTACAAAGTTAAAAAGTCAGGTGGTGTACATTGCAAATAAAAAAAAGTACTTCAGCTCATCCGAATATGATTGCACAAATTTCAGGGGAGCTTCCCGCACCGGAAGGGCCTAGCACAGATTGAATTTTAAATAATTATTTTAGTTCCGCTACATTGCCCCGACATCAATAATTAATTAATAATTTCCATGCAAATGTAAACTGTGTTTTGCTCCCCCCCCCCCCTTTTTGTTGATGGCGCCAAATATTTATGCAAAGACACTAATTTCCTGCCCTCCAACACCAGGATTGATGTCTGGCGTTTAGGGCAAACACCGGAAAGCCGGATGAATAGTTAACGAATGCAGTTGCATGATGCTAAGAAACGCTTAATGGTCTGGAACATTATGCACTCATTTGGATTCTAATGAGCCAGGCGACCCCACTTGTTCCTGGATGTTCCAAGAGAAGGGATCAGCCAGACACCACTAGCTTCTTCTTCTTCTTCTTCATGGGTTCCTCATCTCGCCTTGCTTTAAGTTGAGTACCTAAATGAAAGCAGTGGCGTCTAGAGCCTGCTAAAAGCCATCCCGGATTTAATTTGGCCCGCGTGATTTGCTCGGAAGCTGACTTGAATCTAGTCTCCAAGATTAGAAGGCTGCTCTTGTGTCCGGATGACTTCCTGTACCCCTTTTGGGTTTAGAGAGAACCCCCCACCATCACACTAGTTTTGAAAATACCGGTTGTTTTGTAGCCAGTGCTGAAAATCTTCTAGTTCCAGTTCATACTCTGGAGAAGCCCAGGAGAATCGATACAGGCTGTTACCATCCAAACTGGTAAACAAGGAAGATCTGGAGGGTCGATGGAGTGCTGGATATTTTCAGAGTGCAGTGATGTGAATGGTTCAAATGCTGTTTTCAGCATATGGGCCTTGCTTTCTTACTAATCTGACTGTAAAGTGGAAAGGGTGTCCCTAAGGTGGCATCCACAGGCAAAATTCAATTTTCTGAATAGACCAGTCCCACTTCTCCTTCAGCTCTCTACGGCACACTACAACCCCAGTCACTTCCCAGACTTGGTGAATCGTTACTATAGAATGTTGAGCCAGTGAGTACGACATTATATCCTGACAACAAAACCTGTTCCTAAAATGACAGTTTGCTTCATTCTTAATGCACAGCTGTTACAAAAAAGATGTGATTTATGAACTCCAGGAATACACACTTCTGAGAACTATTTTGATACCTCCGATCCAACCCGGAAACGCCAATGTAAGCACCATCTATTTTTTGTCACATAGTGCATAGCTTTATATTTTTCGCGCTTACTGGCGTGACCAACCTCATGGCTTTGATCCAACAGGGTGATAAAAAAAAATGAAATCAGTTCAAGAGTCTTCTGAGGATATGGGTCCCTAGTGACAATTACGAAGAGAGTGAAAGCAGCCTTCTCTAGAAATAGACGCTAACTCTCTTCGACAGCTATGAAGAAAAAAATACTGTCAGTACTCCCAGTGGACATATAGACCATTTGATGAAGAAAAAAAAATTAGTTGACGCGATTGATTGAATTTGATCGATAAGTAGAGCGAGCCACAGGCGGTTATATAGGGTTTTAATATAACGAATTACGAAATGAAACTGAAGCCTGGACTCGATATCGGTTTTTGGACTATGTACCTTTTTACAATGTTCGATGTTGTTACACTGTTTTTAAGGGATGAATTTCATCATCATACATCGGTGACTATCGGTTATGCTGAGCTGTCCTCACACGTGGTTCAGGAATTATTTCCATACGTTAATTGTTTAACCTCTTGAGACCCCTGGTACAGTATACTGTACCTTTGTTTTTTTCCAGCACCTTCTGACTAACTCAAACGCGTAAAAAAACAAGGGTGATTGAAAGGTGTGCTAGGGGTCTCAGGAGGATAGAGAGTTAGTTGCCGATTGTCCAAGAATATTCTGCATTGTGTTCACTCTAGTGTTATTTATTTTGAAAATATACAGCGATATTTCAAGCGATATTGGCGATATTTCTGAGACCACTCTGCGGATCCGACGTATAAGGAGAACATTACGAAGAACCCAGCCCCGGTGAATATTGGCGTGATCTATGGTCCCCGATAAAGTGCAAAAATTGTGCGAAAGCGCTGCAGAAAAGTTGGAAGCGCCGCGTCGAGCTCTTGAAATAAGGAGGGGGGGTCGGTTGGGTGTGCAAGAGCAGCATATTTTGAAATCGGCAATTTCCCCCGCGAGGTGCTTTGATCGCTAGGTGGTCTAATGGCCTCCTGCGGATCAATGGAGGGCGAATGATGTTTCCAAAACGAGATTCGGTCCAAGCGACGAAGAAAATTCAATTTGTAGAACCCCCCCCCTGAAGTTTTTCTCAGAGGCTTCCATGTATGGATTTTGCAATCGTAAGCTCAAAAGGAACATGGAATTCGCCGTGTGAAAATTGTCCACAGTGTTTCATTTTTCAGCTATGAACGCCTATTGGCTACCCTTTTTCAAGCACAAGCACTCAAGGAGCTGTCCACAGTTTCTGGAACATTTTAATGAAGTGCTTGAAAAAGTGTAGCCAATATGGCTACACTTTTTCAAGCACTTCATTAATTTTTTTAAAAAATACAATGGACATGGTTGTCGTTAGCGGCACATGGTATCGCTTATCCGGACCACTACAAGTACAGCACCCGGACGGGAGATATCCGGTAATAGGAACTCGTTGGACCTATTCTGGACCCCCGGATTTTGGGAGAGAGGCCAAGCTGGCCTAATGACTGAAGTTGGCCCGCTTGTTTCGTGTCCCACAGGGAAATTCCGGTGCCAGATGCCGCCTTCAGAGTCACCACAAACCCGGGGAAAATTATTCCGTTGGGACCAGTTCCCTTGAACTGACGACAACCCTATGTGACTTACGTATTCAGGAGATAACGGACAAATTTTTTTTCTGAAAAAAAAATGGGTGACATCCGGTAATATTTGCAAAATGTATGGTGAGGTCAGAGAGCCATTAGAGAGCTGGTCGTCAGTGACTGTGCTGGATTGAATTATTTGCAGAGAAGTACGTGAGTCGAGAGGTCTGGGCAAAACACGTCAATATTGGAGTCGAGTGCAGTGTAGTGAAAGACAGAAAAAGTCATTCTCGACAAGGGGGGGGGGGGCGTAGTCAATAGAACCTTCTGCTATCGACATGCAACATGCCCAAGGTAGCGGGTTACATCGTGCGAATGCGTATTTCTTTTTTGAACATTTTCGGACTATTTTGTCTCCCTTTTTTTCCCCCCACAAGCGGTCACATATGCATTTTTCACTCACAAAGGGTTTGCTCAACGTTACTGACATCATTATAGCTTGGTTCTGACGCTGAAATTTCGTTAGTTCAGTAGCTGAGTTTTTTTATTCATAACTTGGCATTGTTTCGACCGGATCATTATTACATCGCTTTATCCCTTGCATGCTCCAGCTATAGCCGCGTGTGCATTAAAAAAAACAGATTCCCACGTGAGCTGGGAGTTGCCCTAGAGCCTCAAGTGTTTCTAACTTCAAATCACCTGAGATGCTCAGGATCAATATTTAGATTGCATAGTCGATGGAACACGTATAGACATTTTACACTTCGAATTAAGCAAATGTGTACATTACGGCTGAGTTGTATGAACTCTAATTGCGACAGATTTGAACTCATTCAACCAAGCCATAAGATTGATGCTGAACAAACTGGTTTGCACAATGACAAGTAAATTGCTGTTACACTGAACAAATTCTTGATTAATGCTGATGTATGAGTAGCTTTATGCAACGTTAACCAGGCCTAACTGAAAGGCTCCTATGGGGGAAAAAGAGCCTCATTTCATAAATTAACTTACATAAAGTCAGCGCCGTTGGTACTTTGTAGAGTGTTCTGAAAACTTGGTAATGGTGTAGTAGTGTCATGCAGATAATTGGACGCTCTCCCTTTCACTTTGAAGGTAAAAATAACTAGACCTCTGCATTGAAAGGGTTCTAAACACGCTTTCGCGTTTTTTCCCCTCTTCTATATTTTGCCAAGTGTAGTTCATGGAAATTCTGTAATTGCTCGTTCTGTGCATGTTCTCGTTATACGGGTGTGACAGGGCGAAACGGAAGGGATTGGTGGAAGCAAGACGCGTTAATTGGCTAGAGTCAGTGTGCGGCCATCTGTGATTGGCTCCAGCTTTATAACAACCAGTTACATACTTCATCCATATAAATAATAACCATACACTCTTAACCATTTACCTTCTCTAGAGAGGGTAAGAAAGTGGCCATTTTTTACCCTCTATTTTCTAAGGTAATACATGCAAAATTTACCTTAGAATCAATTTACCCAAGAATATTTACCCTACAATGTAAGGTAAAAAATGGCCACTTTCTTACCCTCTCTAGAGAAGGTAAATGGTTAAAAGTGTATATAAGAAAAACTTCAACGCAGAGATGATTTGCATGATGTCACGATACTTCAGCCATCACGTCATTCCCTCTCGTACATTTTTTGACAGGTTGTTCGAGGAGCACGAGGAACTTCTGAGCCTTTTCGAGAAGTTCCGCGAGTTGAAAACCAAAGAGGCCCAGGCGCAAAGCATGGAGCTTGCCGAGCACGCGACGACTGTCATGTCCACGTTAGACGAAAGCATCAAGTCCCTGGACAACCTCGACACCTTCTTCGACTTCCTCCATCAGACGGGGGCCTCGCATCGCCGCATCCAGGGATTCAAGAAGGAATATTTTTGGGTGAGTTTCACTTTTTTTATTGGGGACAAAATATGTCATCAACATTCCTTGGTGATTTGGAGTGCAATTGATTTCCTATTCATCGATGAGTAGAGTCGAGTGATTTCTTTTAGATTGGTGGGACATCTACAAGTACCGGTAATAGAAAGAGCAAACTGCTATTAAGTAATCCCGCCTCACTGCCTTTCAATCTAAAGAAACTCGTTTTGCAGGGAGTGAGCTCAATTGAATTATTTCCTCTTCTTAATCAGAAGCCCTCTCCGTTGGGAAATTACAATTTTGGCTCCAGTATAGTACAGGGTGGGTTTTTTTTTCTCCTTCCATTTTCTTTTTTTGTAAGGAGGATGGTGGAAAAATTAATCCAATTTGGACGTGATATACAGGCTGGAATGATATTATCTTTTCGAGACGCTTCTTATTAATATATTAATGCTTTTTAAGCAGGATAGCTGCTGCAATACTAGCAATTAAGTAATTTCAGGACTATATTTGCAAATCAGCAGGATCCGAACACGTCCTGACCGTTTAGCATATAACGGAATGTCTAAAGGCGTGAGGAATGGCACGTGGTTTTCTTCTTCTGGGTTGGTAGATGAAGGTCCCCTGGAGCAATTGGGCAAATGGACCCACTTTATATCAGGACTGGCATCCGAGAGTAGGGACCGGGTGGCGCCCCGGCGGCGCCACAGGGCCTTTCCTCTCACTTTTGCTCCGCCTGCAGAGTCGCACGGGGGTGTAATGTACTCTCGGATAGCCATTAATAATCATCATTGCGGTGGGATTTGGCACGATTCGGCACTGGGGGTCACTGCCCAATTCATTCATGGAGTCCGCACTTCTAGACTCAGTACTGATGGGCTATAATTATTTTTTAAGAAAATTAACACAAGTTAAGGAAATGTAAATAGATCATCGCTAATTGGCTGTGAGAAATTGTTTTTTCCCCCTTCCGGGTACATCCACGTACACAGCTTAATGCAAAAATAATTTTGGACAATTTTTTTGAAGGGAAGGCCTAAGCTTCGTTTCGGACGTAAGCTCATGTATTATTCACGGCCACATGAAAGCTCCGATTTCGGTTGGGCCGAAATGAAGGGAGAGCTGCACTGCCGCTTCGAGCTTCATTTGCTCATATCTGTCTTTCTTTGACAGTGAGAACTTTGCTTTCAAGCGGCCTGTACTATGGCTGGCCCGTTTTGAAAATCAATGTTAAAGTGTACGCAACCAACCGCGTGTTTGCTGGTCAAATATTGTGCTGGCAGAAAATAACGTGACGCTTTACTTTTTGCAGGATTTACGTATAGAATCACTCACCAGCTAGATTCGTCTCAGGCTGTCTCACGACTACATACGACATGTAGTCGTGAGACAGGTGGCGCGCCATCTGTTGTCAAAATTTCCAACTCGCACAACTTTAACGAGGTGCTTATGTATACACGGACTATATACCGACGTTTATGCGTTCTAGAGAAATATGGAGGCCTTTAGAGGCCGCTCTGATGTGTTTATTTCCGCTAAGGATTAGGCTGTTCAATATTATGAGACCGTAGAGGAAAGCACTTGAAGTCGTTTTTCCTCTGTACTTGGGTTATGGTATATACCCACCCTTTCCTCCCCATACCCCGCCAACATAATTATAGGTCCCTGGAGCCAATCTCTCCGTATTGAAAATCAATAGGGCAGCGTTCTTTAGTGTGTTCCTGGCCGCACCGTAATCTAAATACATGGTGCTCTATTGCAGCGTATCGAGAAACCGTTCCTGGAGGCGGTCAAGACAACCCTAGGAGACCGATACACGGAGAACGTCGAGTCCATATACAAGATAGCCATCAAGTTCATCATCGAGACTCTAGTGGAAGGGTACGAAAAGGACGCTGGTGGTGGTGGTGGTGGTGGGAAAAACCAAGGAGGAGAGACGGCCACCTGAGGGACATACGCGTCGGGTCTAACGCGTCACTGCCTCGTCACCAACCTCATCCGGGACTTGAGCTCGGGGATGTTGCCAAATTGTGCGTGAGTGAAGTTTTAATTTCCTGACCCCCTTTTACCCTACCTATGAAATCCTGTCTGTATGTTTTAAGAACCGGTGACTTACAAGGTGTACAAGAAGTGGAGGCTAGTGACGATGCTGCAACACAACAACACGTACACCTCTTTCCGCATGTGCCTATTGGACACAGTGGGTTCGCAGGAATGTTGACACACACAAACACTGAACACAACACGCTTGCTCCGTACATTTTTTTTGGTTGGAAAATATGGAAGTGTAACCAGTTGTTGTTTGGAATGACAGGTTCACATTGGTGTCGTTGTGGTTCAAACTTAACGACGCTTGTGTCAACTCAAGACTGCGGGATAATTAATTTGATTGATGGAAAAATTGAGATTAATTATCCGGCAGATATGTATTTTTAAAAATGCAGGGGGTGGGAGAATAGAAGCCGTCGTTGGTCGTTCCTGACTGTGGAAGGTCAAAACTGACACCCGCCATTGATTAATGATGCATGATGCGATTAGGGATATTGACTAATCACCTAATGCGTAGGTTTTCCAGACCGCCAAAAAAAAATACTGAGCGTAGGCAGGTGATTCAGTGATACATCGCATAATTTGAAGCTAAATTTGCGGGCAGAGCCGTCGGCCTTTTAATTTCTCTCTAATTAACGTATTGAACATGTAAGTGTAATAATTACGAATCAATTGCATTAATGGTCGTTAACAAGTGGTTGCAGAGTTAAAGCCTTTTTATTTCGGGATGTTGCTTAAATTTATTTGGGTAAGTTGAGCTGAAGTGTTGGTAGATGTCGCTACGAAGGTAGTGACATCTAGCGTCATTTTTTAGCAAGCAGTGCCAAAATGTTGTGTTTTCTAAGCGTATGAATCACCATATTTAATATCACAAGGCATAACGCGGTGTGTCAAAGCATTAATAATCAAACATGTGCCTTTGCTAATGGTGAAATGCTTAGTTGTTGTTGTTTTTTTAAAATTTGCAAAGCTCACTTTTCACACCATAACTTGCAAATTTTCTGCCCAAATTGCTCAACACTCTGCCGCAGTCAGTTACACAGTCAGGAAATGACCAGCAACAATGGGGTATATGTCATGAATTTATTTTGAAAAAAATAAAAATAAATTGCCATGTGAATTCGCGCGTCAGATACGTGTAGTTACGTCTGTTTGGAAGCTTAGTGCTGATGCTGTCTGCCGATTGTAATAGTGCGTAAGTACACGTATCGAGACAACTTCATATGTTCGAATCATACTTTTTTCTTCCATTGTCCCCGTAAACAATGTTTCTTCCTGCTTGTCGTCAGTGAAAAAAATTATGGGTTCTTTCTGTGGAAAAGAAGTTTTTTTTTGGGTAACTCCTGCGTAGATAAGCAGTTTTTTTTTTGTTGCAAAGTGCGCTAAAGCAGCATAACTTGTACCCATATCGGGACATTCCAGACAGCAGTGAAGTTTGGAGAACAATGTAATTTAGTTGGTTGCAGTTCCACATGTAACCGCAGCGTTAAGCAGAAAAACCCGTTTTTTCTCCCCCAAAAATAAATGGGATTAAAATAGCGGAAAAATGTGCAGGAGACGTTGGTGACACTGGACAGTAATTTTTAGGTTTGTAGTACTGTGAAAGGCTATTTCAGCCAATCAGCAGGCCTGCAAACTGAAGGTTCACATGGGTGTCGTTGTCTCTGGTTGGTGAACTGGCTGAAAGACAACGACACCAGTGTGAACCCAGTACACAACCGGGCTTGAAAGCTGGACTTTCTTGCCCATTTTCCAGTGAAGTCGAGGACCACTTTTTGGGTCATCAGGAGGTCACCAACAGCGTCCTCTTTTTTCGGAACCAGAATGTGTTCTCTCAGTGCACTGTTCTGCTTAGCCTATGCAGTTTTCATTACACTGTATGGTCCACAATATTGTCCAAAACATGACAAAGTAACCTAGTTTTTGGGATGTGAGGCTTTTATACCGTGTCAAATGGACTGGATGACTGATGTTTTAGCAGTATTAACATAATAGATGGGATGTTTTTGTTGACGAGAACTATACCAGGGGCCGATATATTTTATCCAGTGGCAGAGACTGGAGTTGCAAAAAAATAATAATAATATTGTTTTGCTGTTAATTTTTTCTTTTGGTTATGCCTTCCGTTGTTAAAAGCCTGTGTAGCCACTTCCTTCTTGGGGTCGTGATGATATCGAATGGGCAAAAGGAGTAGCCAGAGTGACCTAATTATGCTGCACCATATTGTCTCCCTGAAATGCCACACTGTTGGCACGACCATTCATTCTGTGATATTGACGAAACGTGTGGGCTTTCGAAAACTATCGGTGGATCGTAGAGCATGTCACTCTGGCTTTTTTTGACATCGTGTTTCAGTAGCGGTCCTTCGACAGCGTAAAGAACAAAAGAGCAACAAATTTTCAAAAAAAAATGTTAGAATATGCCGGTAGATTGCAGGGTGCTCAATGTGGCTGGGGAGGCTTATAATCAGCCTGTGTTAAAAAGTAACATGAATATGTCCGATGTAAATATCAAAGCATAGAGCTCGAAACGCCAGGTTTTTGCTTCCTTCCTGCTAAATTTTTGAAAAATTTGAAAAAAATAATATAATATGCAGCTGTGTTTGGTAGTGTTGAGTGTTATTTATACTGTTTTCATTTTGTGCGCGAGACTTCTCTTCTTTCTGTAGCTTGGTTGTGCTGTCGGCGTCGTGAATTGTGCTGTTTAATGTAGCCCAAGGTATTTACTGTGTATACCTATGTTTTGTAAGCAGCAGTGTGAGAAAAGGGCAACGGCTGTCACCAAAATGAAGACGATGACTGACATCAGTTGAAACAAATGACATGTATGAGAAGAAAGCCGTCGATGGTCAGTCTTCCAAAAAATATATATATAATAATAATAATAGTGACTCTGATCAACAATGATTCTTACGCTGTTTCTCATCACTGAGTGCGAGTTATTATCTGGATAGGTAGATGTCTTGTGCTTTTTTAAAATAGCTGCCACTGGATAGAGACGGAAATTTGTAGGCCTCGTATATTCTTCCTTTTTATGTTTTACGAGCACAACTTGGTCTGTAGGATGTAAAGTGTGTTGGCAAAAAAAGGAGGGTAAAGAAAAAAAAGAAATGATCACCCTGAGGATTCTACTGCGCAAGATGGAGAAAATGGGGAAGAAAAGGAACGCAGTCCATATTTATGTATAAAAGTAATCATGTTAAGAGATTAATTGGCGTCATATAAGAAGTATATTACATGTTATATGCATTTGTTAAGAATAAATTGCTAAATGAGGATTTCATCTTGATGCATTATTTGAACAGACTATCTGTGTGATTGTGTTATCATAGCCGTTTTGCTGCATTGTGCCACGCAGATGTGACAGATGTGCCGAGTGATACGGGTACATCGCTGGAAGGCAAGGTGAGTGCGATACACTCTATTCATTGTTTCTGTGAATACGTTCATATGGCGCCAGATGGATGATAATAAGCTGGTGGAAATGGGGTTTCTTCAGATAAGCATGTGACTGGCTATATTCTATATATAACATTGCACAATTGTTACAGTGACAATGATATGGATTGTAGTGCATTCCACTAGACAGATGACATAGTTGGGGCAGGGCTAATTTCTCCAACATGTGTACATTGAAACAGCTCAGCTGAGGGTAAACACACAGCAGATAACTATCACATTTGGTCAACAACTCATCTGGGGGAAAGTCACTTTCCATTTTGGTACAAATCACTAAAAATGGGCCAGAAGCAGACGAAGCAGGTTGGCAGCAGCGAAGAGAACGAAATGATGATGGTCAAGACCCAAGGAGGATTCGACAGCAGCAAGTCAACCAAATATGAACACCAAAACGTCATGGAGGAGGATGTGAAAACACCTCTGCTGATGCCAAATTACGTAAGTGTCCTGTATAAAATGTATGCAATTGTAACACACTGTATTTATAGGTGATTGACTTTCATGGTGTCAACCCACTGACTGCCATCCCTGCGACTAAAGGAGATGTCCTGAGACTGGCTGCAAGAAGCGGCCAGACCCATCAGGTGCAAGAGCTGCTTCAGGAGAATGTTCCAGTGGACTCGACTGATCCTCGAGGTCATACAGCCCTGCATCTGGCGGCGTATAAAGGTCACATTGATGTCATGCGTGTCCTGCTGGAACACAAGGCAGCTGTGGATCACTCGGACTCTGAGACTGCACTGACTGCCCTGCACATTGCGGCTGCTAAAGGTCATCTGTTAGCGGTCCTTATTCTTCTGGAAGCAGGGGCCAATCCGGTGGCTAAGGATCGGAAAGGATGCACACCTATGCACCGGGCAGCGTTCGATGGACAACACCGGGTGGTGGAGGAACTGTTGAAACTACCGGAACAACCCGTATGTATTATAGACTCGGCATTATATTTGGGTAAAAAATGTATTGCCCTCAGTCAAGTCAGTTTTTATACTCACCCTATATTTACACGAAGGTGGACAGTTTGAACAACCATGGTTGGACTCCTCTTCATTATGCTGCCAGCAATGGTTGCGTGGCGGTGGTGGGATCTCTTCTTGCCAAAGGTGCGGAGGTCAATGTGGCCGAAAAGGCTTTTAGGAGGACACCTCTGCATATGGCGGCGGCCAGAAATCAGATGTCTTGCGTCAAGACATTGGTGGTCAACTCAGATGTGAGTCTTGCAATGCTGCAATTGAATGGTTTACTAACACAACTTTCACCTTCAGATCAACATAAACAGCAAGGAACGCCGAGGGGCCACAGCTCTTCACATGGCGTCAGGGAGAGGTCACGGAGGAGTGGTGTCCGAACTGCTCCTAAGTGGTGCAGAAGTGGCCTGCCTTGACCTGGATGGCAGGACTCCCTTGCACTGGGCCGCAGACAAAGGCAAGACAGACACAGTGGCCTTGCTGCTGGACACCTCTCCAGATTTGCTGGACCGACTGGACAAGGACAACAGATCTGCTCTGCATGTGGCCTGCTGGAGAGGACACCTGCCCATTGTGAACCTTCTTTTGAGCAGGGGAGCATCCTTGAAGGTTCAGAGTAAGGTTACTGGAAACACGCCGTTGCACGACGCTGTTGAGAACGGGCAGTTTAAAGTGGCGGAGAGGCTGGTAAGTATGGGAGCCTGGAACACTCTGGTCAACAATAGTGGTTTCACGCTAGTCCATTTGGCTGCCAAAGATGGACGACCTGAAGCGCTGGAGATGCTTCAGAGTTGCCAGTTTGATCTGGAAGCTATGGACAAGGAGGGTAAAACCCCTCTTCATATTGCTGCGGAGTTGGGGCACTTGCAGATCGTGCAGCAGCTGGGACACGTGGTGGATGTGCAGCCCCGTGACTCTGTGGGGAACACCCCGCTCCATCTGGCTGCTGTCAACAACCACAAGGAGGTGGCTGTCGAGCTGGTGTCACGAGGTGCCGACCCGAAGGCCAGGAACAACAAGCGGCATCGTCCATACGACTTGGCTGCTGCCAAGCGGTGTTACGAGCTGGCCTACTGGTTGTCAGATACAAGTCGGTTGGAAATGAACATTGCCAATCCCCGGAAACCGAAGGAACACCTTTTGCTCGCCTCAAGGGAAGGGGACATCGAGGCTGCTCTTCGTGCCCTTGGCGCTGACGCCAAGCTGGACACTACAGACGACGACGGCAACACACCATTGCATTTGGCTGCCAGGAAGGGGCACTACGACATGGCACGCATGCTCCTCAAGAGAAAGGCCAACCGGCGAATAGCCAACAAGAAAGGGGCCATCCCGCTTCATCTGGCCACCAAAAGCGGATTCCTCCAGGTGGCAGGTCTGCTTCTGCAGTACAGAAATGTGGAAAAGGAAGACAGCTCGGAAGACTTGATTGCTGTGCAAGTGAATTCGCATGACTGCGACGGAATCACTCCGTTACATTTGGCAGTACGAGGCCGGGAAGCCGACACTTCCTGGACCAGATCGGAGGTTCTTCAGTTCATGCTGGCCTCGCCAAGAGTGATGGTCAATGCGAAGTCGTGGAGAGGGAACACTGCGCTACGTTTAGCAGTTCAAGAGAACAACTTCTCCGCAATTGAAACGCTCATATTGCACATGGCAGACCCTCGCGATATGGACAACTTGCCGAAGAACGCCAACTTGGTACACTTGCTGGAAGCTCAACAGAACGTGGAAGGCAGCCTGAAGGACTTCATATTTAAAGCGCTTTACTGCCAACGAGATGATCTCTTTCACAAGTTCCTGCTTAGATCTTTGAGAGTTGTTGATGTCAATTATGATGACGGACAGTATACAATGTTGCAGTTAGCATGTCTCTTAGATCTTAACAATTGTGTCGAGACACTCCTCAAGCTTGGAGCTGACCCTAACCTAAGTAGCCCAGGCTGTCCAGCCCCACCTCTACTTTTAGCCGCCTCGTGGGGACACGTCAACTCCATCACCGCACTTCTTAAGGAGAAATCGATCCAAATGGACGTGGCTGTCCATAGAACCTCTGTCCTGCACGTGCTGTGCAAAGGAACTCACAACTTCATTAAGGAAAAGTACAGCATTTTTTCTCAGATCAACCTCAACTCTAAATCGCAAGACTATGACAAGTGTGTCAACATGATCATCGATCACATCAAGTCTCATCCTGACACCCGGCACTGTGCTGATGTTAATGCTCGAGACGACGAAGGTCACACTCCTATCTTTTATGCCACCTGCAACCTCAACACCGCGACCATCATCAAACTGTTACATTGTGGCGGCAACTTATGGCTTAGAGACAAACAAGGTTCACGTCCTGTTGACAAAATGCCTTTGCCAATATTAGAACGATACTTGGACGACTGTGTGCAGAAGCAGGTAAAGGCGAACGAAGATGCTTCTCAAGTGGTTGTGGTCAATTTCGAGTTACTGAGTCCAAACAACGACACGGCCGAATGGGAGCGTCTGGAGTACTTTCGACTTCATCCAAAGAACGTGAAATTGCTCAATCATCCCGTGATGGCATGCTTTATATACCTCAAGTGGCACTGTGCCTCTGCCTTCTTCTGGCTCAATCTCCTGCTATTTGGAATGTTTGTCATATCCTGGAGTGTGCACGTGGTGTTTCTTGCAATTTCACTAGAAAATGCTCAAAAAGCGATGGAATTAAACGCGACCAGCAATTTCCATTTTAGAGAGGAAATTAGTTATGCACATTTAGTCTCTAAAAGATTGACTCAGTTCCTGCTGATTGCGTTAGTTATTAAAGAGTTACATCAATTTTGGGCGTCTTTAGCACGTTATGTTCGAAGTTTTGAAAATTACATGGAACTTCTGATGATTGTTTGCGCCATCCTGAGTGTGTCTTCCGTGCTGGATGCTGGTGCTGAGAGAGAGATTACTATCCTAGCTACGCTCCTAGCTTGGATAGAATTTGTGCTTCTGATTGGACGATTCCCTAAATTTGCCAGATATGTTGCCATGTTTTCGACAGTCTTGAAGAATTACATTTGGTTCCTGATCCTTTTCCTGGCTCTCATCATCGGATTTGTCCTTTCCTTTTACCTCATCTTCCACCTCTGTCCGGAGAGTGATGTTAATGTATGCAGCAAGTTTTTCCAGCATCCAGAACTGGTCATTTTAAAAACCATGGTCATGATGGTTGGAGAGGTTGACTTTGCCAGCATCCCTTTTAACGTCCTACCTCAGATTGGCCTCGTCGTCTTCATCCTGTTTGTATTCCTGGTCCTGATTGTTCTGATGAACCTTCTGAATGCTCTGGCTGTGAGTGACACCAACGCCATATCAGAAGAGGCTGAGTTGTACTGCCTTTTGTCACTGGTGGAATTCATTTGCAACACTGAATCATTTTGTTTTCGAAGACCGTCTGTTCCAGTGTGTCAACGGTACTTAAGCACATCCAAGAGAAGGTAAGTTACACAATGCACTGTAAGTGATTCATGACTACAATTTTAATAATTTCAAGATGGAAAGAATACTTCATATTTCGCCACATGAGAAGACTCTGGAATACCATGGTGCTCAGCAAAATACTCCTGTTTCCTAAGCTGCAAAGAGGAACAATCAAAGTGGACCTTTCCAAAGGAAAATGCAAACGCAAGGGTTTCAGCCTTCCCAAACAGGCAATCGACTCCTTGAGGGCCCTGATTGAGAGGAAGCAGCTTGAAACAGAGGAAGAGATGGAAAAGAAGAACGTTGAAGTTGCCATGAAGAGTCTTCATGGATTGGAACAGCAGGTTCAAGCGGCCAGAGAACACGGACTAATTTTTAGGCAAGAAATAGGACAGGAAGTTAAGCAGGCAAAGGGTGAACTAGAGAGAAAGATGAGTCAAATTTCACGAGACATTTCAAGTGCTCTGGAAACCATGTTAATTCCGTTTCTGAAGGAGGAAACTAGTGGTCTCAGCTCAAAACTAGATCAGACTTTGGTCAAGATGAATGATGTAGAAGACAAGTTTGAAACTCAGCAGGTAGAAATTTCCTCTAAAGTAAATGAGAGTTTATTACTTGTTAGGGACATTAAAGATGCTCAAGACAAAATGTGTGATGGGTTGGCACAAGTTGCTAGAAAATTTAGTGACCTTAAAGATGAATTGGAGGCTTTAAAGATTATTAGTGACAAGTTAGTTCGTGAAATTGAAGCGATCTCAAGTGATAAATAAACACTGGATACATTTCCCAGGAGCTAAGAATTTATGGCCTTATTATGTTCATTTGGGTTGATGTCACCATACGCATGCAAATGTTTAATTACCGATTTTATTGCCCCTGTAAATCAAAGGAAGCCTCATTGTACAAGAATTTTGTAATAAAACTATCCACTTTACATGTACATATGTACACAATGACACCTCACGACAATTTCTGGCAAAGTGCATTGTCAAAGTGTCCATACTTGTCAGTTCTTGTGTTGTAAATCGACCCAAAGCAAATGGAACTTTGTCACATACTAGTTTCTTTATAAGACTGTCAGTAGAGACTTTTCCTGTGTAGGTGCAGTGAAGTTGAGCTTCGACAGAAAAATGCCAAGTGTGCTACGTAGATCCAATCGTGTGGTACCAGATGCATACTGGTCCTTTCATCCTCTTGCTTGTGTATCTGCTCTTTTTGGCCTGTGGTCCTGGCCACTCTATCCATCAACACTCCCCATTACACACAGATGGACCACTCTTGTTAACATGATGTACTTTCTCACCATGTTATTTATGGTTATTTGGAATGCAATGTCACTTTCCGGCTGGGGGACCACAAACGTGTTGGAAGTCATGTTCGTCTTAAAACTAGTGTTTGATATGATCAACGCCTTATTACTGACTAGCAAGTGGAGGCAAATTAGAAATATTCTGCAGGAGTCCAACCAACTTGGTGCTGTCGCAGGTGTTGAAGGAAACTATTACCTTCGTAATTTTGCGTGGAAGGTCGTCATTTTGTCCGTATTGGAATCTATTTTAGTTGCGGCATTAGTTGTCGCCAATTATTCCCATGTTTATGGGTGGCACGTAGTTATTTTTGCTTTCCAATCTGATATTGTGTCGAACCTGCTTCTTGGGCAGTTGTGCTTCATTTTTGCGGCCATCGGAATCACGTTTAATTGGTTCAACGAGACAGTCAAGTCCATCTGCTCTAATTATCGTAACATTTTCATTCCAACTGTAACCTTCTTCAGACATGCCGCTTCAGCTGATAGATTTTCAAATATAGGGCACATTTACTTCAAGCTTTGCAAGTTGACCGAAGAAACGAGCGCATTATTTGGCCTAAACTTATGCATCATTTTTGCACTGTTTGTATTGAATGTTGTCATCGGAGTGTTTAACGTTATTTATCACTGGAATTCATATGGCATATCATGGAAACTTCTAATATGTGTATGTCTGATTGGAAACTTATCCAGGGGATGTCTCGTCACCTACTATGCAGACAGCATACAATGTCAGGTAAGTCATGACACACTTTATTATTCACGTTTGTTGGTGCTTTAGCTTAGCTTCACAATGTGTTATTTTAGCTTATTATTTTCTTTACACAGGCTACCGCATCATTGGATGCCCTATTAGAAGTGCGGCTTTTGGATCTTAATCCTGCTTCTCAAGCACAGGTGTGTAAAATGAACATTGTATACAATACCGTGAAATTGTTTTCTACGACTACGTATTATTCGTAATTTCTTAATTATGAGCAGTGTATAGAGAGTTAATGCTAACGATTGTAACATCCCGACATTGTGACCTTTTGTTTTCAAAGGTTAACTCGATAATATGGAAAATGAGTGCTTCTCCAGTGCAAATAACGGCAGCCAATTTCTTCCCTATAAACCGAGCCGTGTTGATTTCCGTAAGTTCTCATCAACAAACCTTTCTTCTGGTTCTTCATTGTTTGTAACCAACTGTGCACCTCATGTACTGCAGGTGGCAGGCGGAGTGACAACATACATGATAGTCCTGGCTCAGTTCAGAAGCACAGAAGAAGAAACTCAAGGAAGCTTACGTGGGATAAACAGCACTGATTAGCATTAGTTGCAAGTCATGTTGCAAGTGTTAATTATATTGAACCTGATAGTTTACAGAAGTAGTTGGATACTGTATGTTATACGTTAAGCGGCCCTGTTTACAGGACGGTATGGTGTATTCTGTAAGAAAGTGAATATACCCTGCCCTATGGTCCAATATTTATTCAAGATAGTGTAACATGTGTGTACAGTGTAACCTAATTAATTGGAAATGAGGGGAAATGTAACTACACACATGCGTCATCGTCACTTGACTGCTTAGATTACGTGAGAATCCTGTGACCGTGAATTTGTGACGTATTGCCTCGCATGGATAGGAGGAAGTGTCAGGACACGAATGAAACGGACACATTCACACTGCACTGTACGCAAGGTCACGTAACATGATCATGAAACACATTTCTGGGAAGTTGGTCTTATCAAGGTATATTATTGTTTCCAATACATCTGCAATATTCAGGTGATTTTTAATTTTCGGAATGTCTCCAGACCACTGATAATAATAAATTATATGTACTCCGACCGGCGCACCTACTAACACCAGTACAGAGTTTTATGCCGGGATACGCTTAAAGCAGTCAAATACATTGCCATATGTAGTGCAGTTATCAGGCTTGCATTCCATACCTGAAAGTCATGTTTTAAATGTCATTTTGTTTAATACTGGATGGAACATAAGAATTAGAAATGTCACCCACCTTTTTCATCCATGCATTTCTTTTCTTCCGGAGTGAGTTGAGCTTCAGGGGATAAACCTTGGTTACAATCATCTAAAGCCCTTGCCAGTAATTCAGAGTCAACAGTACCATCTTCATTCAGCTTAATTATGGAACAAACGTACAACCGAGTCAATTTTTTCATATGGAATACTCAAATGTACTACGTAGTACTGCAGTAATTTCGCACAGTGTACTTACCACTCGTATTTTTTCAACCAGGCACTTATTGTAACACTGCAAATGAAATTCGTAGTAGCATGAATTTTAAGTTAATTTTAGGTTTTGAAAGCTGTGATTTCTGCGACTCTACTTACAACACTTCGATTGCACTCCCCTAAATCATCTTCATTGACAATGGGACACTAAAACAGATATTTAAACCAAAGCTAGTCAAGAGCACTATGCAAGGAAATTAGTCGCATTCTAACTTACCCATGTCTGAACTTGAGTGTAGAACACATTTAGCATCCAGCATGAAAATAACAGAGAATACATTACCTTCATGACGAGTTCCGAGGTTACACAAAATCTGAAATCATCCTACGTTGCAGTTTTATGCTGTAGATGCCTGTCTACTTCCTTCCTGTTTGATCAATGAGACATTGTGCACGTTACATGCCACCGTCATTTCAGGTGTCAAGAAATTTTTGTTGCATGACATGTTTTATTGCACGTTAGTCTTTTCGTCGTTTGACATTGTTTCATCCTTTGAGAGTTGTCACATGGAACCATGACGATGGCAACATTGTTTAATGTCTCCAGTTCCTAAGCAACAGGCCATGTGCCAAACATTCCAAGTTAAGTCTTCGAAGTGTGCAGACGTGCAATACACACGTGTGCACTATGGGCTCCTATATAAAGTACTTCAAAGATGAAGACCATTTCTGGGACACTTACTGGAACTATCTGCGCTCCCATAAACCGGAAGATGAGCCTGACAAAGAGGCTGTCCTAGAGTTGAACCAGAGAAATGTAAGTTCCTCATACTGAATGTTGGTTAGTACAGTTTTGTACGTACGTGTCTGTTTTTTTTACAGTTGCCAAAGAGGAAACCCTCACTTAGACCAGAAGAGCCCAAACCGGCAGCAAAGTATGGTATCCATGCTGTGCTGGAGCGTCAAAAAGCTCACGTTCAAAAGCTTGGCGGACAGAAAATGTCGGAAGACAAAGCTGAGATGGTGAGTTGTACTGTACATCTACTAGTCTGGGCCCTAAGCGTCTTAACCTTGCATTTTGGGATAAGAAGGTGCCACTTGGCACATATGTTCCTTAGGCCTATAGGAGCAATTCCAGAGTTGCAGGCAACTGATCGGCCCCTTAGGTCACGAGTTATGCGGTGTTGCCAACATGGCCGGGGATGACCTGAGTGTTTTTAACGTTGCATTTTGTGATAAGAAGGTGCCGCTTGGCACATATGTTCCCTAGGCCTGTAGGAGTCGTTTGAGACATGGCGGCACTTGATCGGCTCCTTAGGTCAGGAGTTATGCGGTGTTGCCAACCTGGTCCTGGACCTAAGCGTTTTGAACCATTTTTAACTTTGCATTTTGGGATTTTGGCAAGAATGTTCCCCAGGCCTAGAGGTTCCATTT
>KZ538199.1:39715-86408 GCA_000934665.2 Catajapyx aquilonaris | reverse complement strand
GGGGGGGGGAGGAGGATTCATATCAGGGCCCACTAAAAATTGTTTTAAAAAGCCATTCGTGTTGCACATTAAAAAAAAACATTTGGCAGTGATTTCAATCGTCATCATTTGTACCTGGCGAGATAACTACTCTCTCGCGAGGAGGTAACTACTTCGTGGAACTGGTGTACAGGGTCCCTGTGGAACCGGATGGAACTGGTGCACACTTTTTTTTGGGGGAGCGGTTACCCCTTGCTCTCTCTCGTCTACGTACTACCGGCTGCGAATCTGTATTTAATAAAGTTACGGCTCGTGATAAGCTGGTTGTACGTCAACGCCTTATAAGGGGTATTTCTGTGGAGATTTATGCATAACAACTTACATGCTCTGTGGCCATTTTAAATGCGAAGGAATTGCAAGTTACGATTTTTACTATTCCATAATTTCACTTTTTTTTTTTGACCGCATTCCGAGCTGTCTAAATTATCCTGGTACACAGTACAATCGATCCTGTGAGAGATCCTTTCCCCATTTGTGCTCAACTATCCAGTTTTATTTTGTGAGATTACTCCTTCCCATACTCCCCCCCCCCCCTCNCCCCCCCCCCCTCCTCCCACAGAAAATGTACAGAAGTGTAAATCTATTATAGGTCTTGGTGGGTGGACCTAGATGCCCAATGTAGATCCGTTAGCTGCACAACAGTAAAAACGTAGCAAAAAAACACGACAAAATCTCGAATAAATTGTAAAAGGAAAATGACAAAATACAGGGTGACCCTGAGGTCTGGACACATGGGTAATTGTATATTGTATAGTATAGTTGGGGTTGCTGGCGAATACAACCAGTACAAATACAATTACCTATGTGTTCAGACTTTAGAGCCACCCTGTATTATAAAGACCAAAAATCGTTTGACCCTCCCCCCTCCCCGCCCGGTGTTCTTAACTTCTTCTTAAGGCCGCTTCATAAATTCGGCGGAAAGCTGAGCGGGCGGAAAGCGCCGCCATCTTGCCTCCTCCAACCGCCTGCTATCCGCCCGCGTGAGTCCATCCAGATGGACTCGAGCGGTTCCCACCGCTCCCCACCGCTCAGAGTTTCCGACCGCAGCGTCACCGCCGAATTTGTGAATTGCCAGCTCAAAAGCCAGTCCCAAAAGCACGCTTTCCGCCCGCTTTCCGCCCGCTTTCCGCCCGCTCAGCCATCCGCCGAATTTGTGAAGCGGCCTTTATTCTTTTTTTGTATCTACAGTATTCCACTTCAAAGGAGCCTTTTCCACGACCTTCTCCGATTTTCACAAAATCAGAGTATATTGTAGTGCCCCACATTGCCGGTGTATGTAACCAAGTTTGTTTGGCTCTGCAACGCGTCTCTGCAAAACTACAGGCTGTCAAATGCGCAAATTTTCGAGAATTTTTTCTCATGCTGCCACTTGGAAGACCACAACTCCAAGGTCAGGTCAATAATTCTTACGTTTGATGTGTGCGTTTGAAAGATATTTCCACTCTCTATGAGATGGCCATACCCATGCTTAAGAAATCCAAAAAGTTAAATTAAATATGGCGTCAAAAATTTTGATTTCAATATTGCCCGTTAATCGACCCCTACGATAGCCACCATACATATTCATTAGTCTCTCTCTCTCTCTCTCTCTCTCTCTCTCTCTCTCCCCCTCCCATTCCTCAGCTATTCAGTACCTAATTCTGCAACTATTCCGTACGTATTCCGCATCTCTTTCGCAGCCATTCGTTGCTCATTTACTATTTACTTTATTATTATTATTATTATTATTATTATTATTATTAACTTATTTATTTTATTAACATATTTACTTATTATTATTATTTATTATTATTATTGTTATTATTATTAATTATTATTATTATTATTATTAACTCATTTATTTTATTAACATATTTACTTATTATTATTTATTATTATTATTGTTATTATTATTATTATTAACTTATTTATTTTATTAACTTATTTATTTTATTAACTTATTTACTTATTATTATTTACTTATTATTATACTAATTATTATTATACTAATTATTATTTACTTATTATTACTCATTATTATACTCATTATTATACTTATTATTACTTATTACTATTATTTACTTATTATTATTATTTACTTATTATTATTTACTTATTATTATTTATTATTATACTTATTATTACTTATTATTTACTATTATACTTATTATTATTTATATTTATTATTATACTTATTATTACTTATTATTTATTATTATACTTATTATTATACTTATTATTTACTTATTATTATTATTTACTTATTATTATTATTTACTTATTATTATTATTATCTTATTATTATTATTATCTTATTATTATTAACTTATTATTATTGTTATTATTATTATTAACTTATTATTATTGTTATTATTATTGTTATTATTAACTTATTATTATTGTTATTATTATTATTAACTTATTATTATTGTTATTATTATTGTTATTATTAACTTATTGTTATTGTTATTATTATTTACTTATTATTATATATTTTATTTACTATTTACTATTACTCAGTCATTCCGCAGCCATTCCACACACATTCCTCAGCCATAGGGGTCGATTGATGACCAATATCAAAATCAAAATTTTTGCGCCATATTTAAGCTGTTTGGATTCCTTAAGACTGAATATGATCATCTCATAGCAAGCGTATCTACATTTTCAGTATGCGAATATACGGTATATTTTCAGTGCGCGAATCTATTTTCAGTGCGCTAATATTTATTTTAACTGCTTGAACATTGATTTTCAGTGCTCGATTATATTTCTTCACTGCGCGAATATATATTTGCAGTGTTCGAATATACAGGGTGTTCCAAGCATATTTCGCTCTAAGCTCTTATTTTTTTGTAACTTGTTGCGCCCCCAACTACATTTATTTAAATTTATTTCTGAATAGAAACTGCTATATTAGACCACCTGTGAGTATATTGGGCACCCGAATCGGGACACAATTGATAGCTACAGAAAATAACTACTTCGGGCAATATTAGTGATAACTAAAAACGACCCACGAACTTGGAACATCCTGTATATTTGCGCATATACACTGTACCACGGAGTTTTGAGTCATCCTTGGATGACTCAAGCCTCCGTGCACTGTACTTCCCGATTATCCGGGCTAATGACTGCACGGGTGTCGCCGGATAATCGGATAACACGGGTAATCCTGAAATGGTCTTAGATACCGTAAAACGAGCTATTCACAGGTTTTTTATGTGCTACTGTGCATATTGTGTGCTGCTTTAAATTAAGGTTTATACGTATTTCAGTTTGTCTTTTAGAAAAAGTCGGTTATATTTCTTCGTTTGAGAGACATCTTGACATTTTTTGGACTTTTGAGATTTTTTGACGATGCACAGATAATCCGAAACACGGATAATCGGGAGTAGAGTGTATATTAGAGCACTGCAAATATGCAGAGTATTCCAGGTATATTAGTCCTTTTAGTTATAGGAAATTTCGCTCGATGCTGTTATTTTTTGTAGCTTGTTGCGCCCCTAATCGAGCAACTGCTACATTCCTCCAACTGGGAGTAATGGGGCACATGGATCGGGGCACAACCTACACAAAAATAACTACTTCGGACGATATTACCGATAACTAAAAACGACCCACGAATTTGGAACATCCTGTATATTCGAGCTATGAAAAGATATATTCAAGCACTGAAATATTCTCGCAGAGAAAATTAATATTCGTGTATTGAAAATCTCATTCGAGCACTCCAAATATACGGTGTTTCTTACTAGTATATGTCAAGCGATAGTCCTTGGGCCCAAAATAAGTCGAAAATGTAGGGAGGAAATGTCGGGGGAACAAACGTTGACGAGGTAGACTACGATGGATTTTAGCAACCAAACTACTTGTTACTACATTTTACTAACGTGAATTTTGAAAATTTCTGCTTTGCCTAAAATGTTGTGCATATATCATATCTACTACTAATGATCACGTAATTAGGGTCAAAATATCAGCCAAATTTGTACATTTATGCCATACAGGAAAAGGGACAAACGAAAATTTTGACTAAAACACTGTTAAGAAAATGAGAAAATTCGGTGTTTAATTATCACTACAAGAGAAGATTAAGCAAAGTCGACCTTTATAATTATAGCAATTTATAAATCAAGTATCGTCAATCATTTAGAAATTATTGCACATATGCAGTTGCACAACACCAAACTATACCTGTATCAACTACCAACTGCAACTACGTTTGCCCCTTTTCCCTGCCACCATTGTTCAAGTTAGGGTGATATTTCGACCCTGCTGAAGTGAGCATTAGCAGTTGAGGTGATGTTTGCACAAAAATATAGGCAAAGCAGAATCAGAAAATGCAAAAATCTTAACAATTCGGGAAAAAAGTCTTCCCCACAGAAAAACCGTTGGGTGGGTGGACGCGTTTGTCTCGGGCACGCAAATCTCCAACGTCGGACATTTCTCCTCCCTACATTTTCAAATTGTTTTGGGCCAAGGAATATGCTGACTTCCGCTTGACCTATACTATACCCTGTATATTCGAGAACTGGAAATATAAACATGCTTTCCCCTGCGGGCTTCCGTTAAAAATACCTTTCAAATGGACATATCAAATATAAGAATTGACCTGACCTTCAAGTTATGGTCCTCCATGTGACAGCGTGAGGAGCAAAAATTCTCGAGAATAGGCGCGTCTGACAGCCTGTAGTTTTCGCAACAATGCGTTGCAGAGCCAAACAAACTCAGTTCCCTGTATATATATTTTAAAACGTTTCATTCGTTATTTTATTGTTTTGTTTGAAATACTGATGAGTGTGGGGGAGGGCGTTCAATTCACGGACATGGCCTTAGGAGAACATGGTACTTTTATTTGCAAGAAAAAAAAATTACTAGGCAAGCACCCCCAGGCGGGAAGAGGGCGAGGGTTCCATCGATTTTTTAAATTTATTTATATTTTGCAAAATTTATTTACTTCTCATTTATGGTTTCGCGGTTTTTTTGTTACTTTTTAAATGTTTTATAGGTAATGGACACACATTGGGCACCTAGGTCCACCGACGTCAAGACCTTCTGTAATGCACATTTTCGGGGGGAGTTGGCGGGTGGTGTAGTAGGCTACCCGGATAATTTTGACTGGAATATGGTCCTATAAAAGTAGAGACGGAAAGTGAAATACGGTTATTAATCACTCGCTGTAGTACAAATCGGAATTTGCAATTATTTTGAAGGATTATTTGGAGGAATTCTACTGAACTGGAGGAATTCAACAAATACTGTTATTCCTCACTACAGATAAAATAATATTCTAGTCATTTGGAGGAATTTAACAATTGCAGATTCCGCTTCCAGNGGGGGGGGGACTTGATTTCGCAAAGTACCGCGTTGCAAAGTGTAATATTTAAATATAATATCGAGTGTTTGTCGTCTGAGATGACCCGGGGTGGGGGCGGGACGGGTTGTTTATAGGCTTATTTCAGTTTAGATTTTTTAAAAGTTTAATTCACATTTTGGGTTAGCTTGCGGCTCCCGTCATCACTGACTACCCCTTATAGGGAAATATCGTGATGGTGGTGATGATGATAAAATGGCCACAAAAGCAATAAGCCCCTATTAAAACATTAATTTTAATAACAATATATTGTAGACACTGCCTAACTTAGAGTCGCAAATTGTTCACTACCAGTAATTCTGATGCGACTAAAATGTTCTTTGCATAATTCCCCACCGAAATACCCTAGATATAAATGTGTTGACCCCCTGTACAGTACAACCAGCATTTCGCGAGCCTTAATTTTATGAATTAAAGAATTCACGGCCGGCAGTGTGTAAACGTGGGATGAGTAATGACGCTGGTTTACGTATAGATTTCCACCGCAGTTAACTTTAACCCATGTTAACGTAATCAGTGTGAGATTTAAACAATGAGCAATCACCTATTATGGAGGTAAAAATGGAAAACAAAATTCTGCCAGATACCTTGCGCTTTCTGAGGCCATTAAAAGTGGGGGTAAACGTCATCTTTGAGGCTCCAATTTTCTCTACTCTGAGAACTTCCACTAATGATTTATTATGGTTGCACGCTGCGAAATCAGTTCTGGAATCGATGACTTCGTTAAAAAGTGGAACGAGGTAATATCTTGGTGGGGCATGGATGTATTTTTTGTGTTTGTTTGTGGACAGGTCTGCCACATACGCTCAGGGGACGAGGATTGGTGTATTCACTGTAACTGACCCACTCGTGGGGGCATTTTTCGATCCTCCTATCCTTAATTCCGAAGATCCTATACAGAAACTGAAACTGACATACGTATGAAATAATTTTGGACATCGTCACCAGACACATTGACGCATTTATCCCAGTAGAGACCTACCCGACAGCTAATTCCTATGACACCCAGCGCCATTTATTATTGTTATTTATATCAGAGTTTTAGATAGATCTGACGGTGAGATGGGCAGGGGTGGGGTGTGGGACGGGTTGTTTATAGTTTTCTTTTCACAAGTTTTAATTGAGTTCATATGTTGGGTTAGCTTGTGTCTCCCTTCATCGCTGACTACCCCTAAATAGGGAAATGTTGTTGATGTTGTTGATGTTGTTCTTGTTATATCAGAGTTTTATAAGGATAACTATATCAAACGGGGCTATTAGTTGAGGGGGTTAAAATCAAAAACCGACAGCTCCAGAAAAAAAATGAGTTAGCGCCGGAAATGCATTCCTCATGCCATGGACTACATAATACCTGAATATGGCATCAAAAACCCTACAGATGTACTGTACATGGGAATAGCCGCTACATTCAGGTATCTACGTTGACATATACGGCGAAACGATAGGTTTTTCTCCGTTACGTTTATGACGGAGCTGTCGGTTTTTGATTTTAACCCCCTCAGTTATGAAGATATATTAACGTTGCGTATGTAGATTATATGTCAGTTTCAGTTTCTGTAGCGAAGTTCCCGTAATTTAAAAAGTTGTGAATTACTTTTTGATTTCTCCTCGTATATTTTGCAATGATTTTTTTTCAGTGGTTTTGTAGGTTTTTTTGCGCCTTTTAAAACAGTTTCGCAAATTATCGAACAAACGATGGCGAACAGTGGTACATTTATATGAAAACTTATATAATTATGGTAAAGCAGAGTTACGCAGTGGCACTTTCTTTGGCCCTTTTCTTTCTTTCTTTTTTTAGGTTTTTTGCACGGATTTCCGTTTTCTTTTATAGCAATACTTATTAAAGTATTTGTACTTAGGTGAACACTGGCTTTTTTGGTATTTTTTAAAAGAAAGTTTTTAGTGTTTTTTTTTTGGTTTTTTGTGCTTGTATTTTTGAATAGGGCATCGAGCTAACTTTTTTTGCTTTTTTCTTTCTTTCTTTCTCTTTTTTTAGGTTTTTTTAGCACGGATTTCCGTTTTCTTTTATAGCAATACTTATATAGAAGTACACGTACTTAGATGAACACTGGTTTTTTTGAATTTTTTTAAAAATACTGTTTTTTTGTTTTTTGTTTTGTTTTTTGTGCTTGTATTTTTTAAAAGGGGCATCGAGCTCACGTCTTTGGGGGNGGGGGGGAGGTAGGAGAGGGTCGAAACTTTTCGTTTACTCTGGTACATCTTCAACCATTTTTTTGTGTATTTATAGTACTAGGGCGAATGGAAAAGTAATTCACACCTTTTTAAATTCCGAAGCTTCACTACACAAACTGAAACTGACATACGTATGAAAGGGCAAGTCTTTTTCTAATTTTGGTCATAGTCACCCGACACATTGACGCACTTATCCCAGCAGGACACTCAGTTTTTCTATGCCACTGTGGGGGGAATCAAGTCCAAGCTTGCTGGGAAGCCAGTGGAGGATGGCCTCGTTCACTTCCTCGTTACTGCTGAAGTACTGACCGGCCAGGTGCTTCTAGATTGGTACAATATGATGGTAATGTCCCTGATCTCCCAAAAAAAAGAAGCACTGGCTTGTCAAGACATCAGCGACGTCGATGAAGTGGAAGAGGTCGTCCGCCACTGACTTCCCAGCCACCTTGACGCTTTTTTCTGCAGCCGCATGGAAAAATTATTATAAGTGCGCCAATGTGTAAGGTGACTATGTCCAAATTTAGAAAAAGACTTGCCCCTTCATACGTATACGTCAGTTTCAGATTCTGTAGTGAAGCTTCGGAATTTAAAAAGTTGAGAATTACTTTTTGATTCGCCCTCGTATATTTTGTATTTTTTTTATACTTTTCAGTGGTTTTGTAGTTTTTTTGTGCTTTAATTTCCTTTTCATATTTTTTTGTTATTTTGTGTTCTGTCATTTTATAATGAGGGAAAGGAGTGTAAGAAAACTGAATAGGGTGCGTATTCATCCACTCCTTTCCCAAGTGGGCGATTCCGGAAGAAATCATGCTAGCAATCTCACCCCATAATTTTATCTTCATGAAATTTCGTGGCATTATTCTGCATAAGGAATAAAGAATGACACTATTTTTAAAGGTATGATCACTAGGCCAGTGTTTTAATTAAAAGGCTAAAACCCGTAACGCGAGTAAACGCCCTCACACACGTGGACAAACGACCCTGTACCGTTACGTTTGAGGTACAAATATGTCGTACAGGTTGGACGGATTACGAAGATGGAATGTCGAAATTTTTCAAATCGAAATGACGGCATTATATTTGAAGTTCATCGTTGAAAAATATTACATCCGTTATCGGACTACCTCCGTCGGCCTCTTAAAACAATGCACCGTAAGCTGTACTAATTCAGCATTTTGACCGCTTTTTCCAGTGTGGGACCTCCGTAAGTTCCGGAGTGATAAAATAAAACAGGTTGGTCGGCGCCGGATTTCCGTTGAGTGACGTCATTTTGGCAAGGCTAGCAAGGTCGGTATTACGGTCCTTTTCGCGCGATGGCGGGATTGGAAAATGCTTTTTACGTTCGCAGTCCACGGCCTTCTCTCCAAAGAGCCATAATGCCGACCCTGCCAGCCTTGTCGAAATACATGATGTCACTCAACCGAACTCCGTCACCGACCGACCTGTTTGATCCCACTCCGCACAAATTCTAGTCAAAACATGCTGAATGAAGAGTATAGATTACGAAAATGATTTTTAAAGGTTGAAGGAGGTAGTTCGATGACGAATATATACTTTTTCAACTATAAACTCGAAATATTATGTCATTTCGATTCCAAAAACGTGAACATTCAATCTCCGCAATCCCTCCATCCAGGACAACGTCATTTGTACATCAAACGTAACGGTGTGCCATGTAGTTGACGACTTATAAGGTCGTTCGTCCAATTAATTGCGCGTGACTCAGTGATCGTATTTTATTTAAAAATATGGTCATACTACATTATATGAAGAATAATAGCACCAAGTTACATTAAAATAAAAAATAGGGGTGAACTTTTCATTTTATTCCGCATGTTTTGTCACGGTATCGTCCTAATATTCTGCTTTTCTGGTCGAATTTTTGTCCCACTGCTAGTTACTGCTAACTTAGCAGTGCCTCTGTTGGAACTGGTAGTCTACTGCTAAGTTAGCAGTAACTAGCAGTGGGACGAAAATTCGACCCTTCCTCTTCCTCTTTTTTTGTATTTTAATTTCTTTTTTTTTGGTTTTCTTTCACTTAGTTTTTGTTGTGGTTTTTCTCTTCAGTTGTAGTGCTTTTTTGTTTTGTTTTATTTTTTTATTTTTTAAGATGTCTTCCAGGATCGATTTTGCCGTGAGGGTCGACACTATTCATTGCAAGTTCTTCATGATAATATTAGATGAACGCCTGAAAATCAGTTCCTAAATGCCTCCTGAGTAGCGAAACCCTGGGGTTGAAAGCCGATTATTTGCAACGTATTTTCATTTAAATGGCGAATGTTGAGGCCAGGTTTGACTGCTCAGGGGGCAGATATAAACGGAGTCACTTTTTCATATATTATTATTAGAAACAACTTCCAATAAAAATCATATAGTCACATGGCAAACTGGACCCTGAATACATATAGTTTTCGTTGGTCCTTTTATATTTACTTATGAAGTTGGCTGTAGGGATTTTTTTTCGCTTTTAATTTTTTTAATTTGTTAAAATTTTTTTTTCATTTTTTCATATTTTTTTTCACAATATAATTTCCACTGGCATAACTTTCTGTTCCTACTTAGTTGTACAATGGGACGGGGTAATAGACAATAATCTAGACAGCCGGATTCCATGCTAACAAGAGGGAATGCGCGTCCTTAATAGCCTAGAAATTTTAGAGGGACAATACAGTACTTCTATATCATTTTGGGTGGGATTTCGGGGTGGTAATGGAAGGGAGGAAGGCGCAAAAATAAAAAATAAAAAATCTTCGGACATCAATTTGGGGAATAGATGCATCACAGTATTGATTGTTCCGCGTAACCAGGATAATTTTTAGTGGCACTTGAGTAATAATTACTATGTGAAAGGCAGTTTTTAAATATTTAACTTCGGAGTATTTAAAATCTGGGATTGAAAGTTACGAATTTGGATTTTTTTTTTCAAGTTATGCAAAAAATTTACACTGCCGAATTTAATTCTGACAATTGGGGTGGGAGTAGGAGGTGGGGGATTTCAAAATCTAGAACATGATTGGAAAAATGTTATCCGTGTATTGTGGAAAATTGGACAAAATATCCATGACGGGATGTTGGACGCACATTCGTCAACAATTTCTATTATTTTAAAGATCAGAAATTATTGCAGAATCCTGATTGTTGACACTATTCAAAATGTAGGGGAATACGGGGGTTGGGGGCTCAAATCTAGAACATGATTGGGAAAATTCAATGGTGTATTGTGGCCAGTTCGATAAAATATCCGTGGCGGGATGTTGGACGCACATTCCTCGACAATTTCCATTATTTTAAAGTTCATCAATATTATTGGAGACTCCTGAATAATGTGATACTACTCAAAATGAAGGGGAAGAAGGGGCTGGGGACTCAAAATCTAGAACATGATTGGGAAAATGTAATCGTCAATTGTGGCAAATGAGATAATTTATCCGTGCTGGGATGGTGGGCTCACATTCGTCGACAATTTCCATTATTTGAAAGTTCAGCAATAAGTAGAGAATCCTCATTGTTCTCACACTATTAAAAATTAAGGGAGAAAGAAGGGCGGGGGGGGGGGTGTCAAAATCGCGAACATGATTGGGAAAATGTAATCGTCTATTGTGGCAAATTNGGGGGGGGGGGGGGGGGGGGGGGGGGGGGGGGGGGGGGGGGGGGGGGGGGGGCGGTTGAGGGCTGAAAATCTAGAACATGATTGGGAAGTCATTTTTCAAACGTTTCCGAGGCACCACATAAACAGTCACGTTGGTTCCTTAGCCGATTAAGCAGGAGGATTCCTTTCATCGTGTATGATCCTCTACATGGGGCAAAATTGTTCTTTTTTGAAGTGTGGTTTCTAATCTTACACATCGGGTGGAGGGGGCGGGGGAGAGGCAGGGAAAAAAGCATCAACAAGGTTTTTTGCGCTTCTTAAACCTGTTTCGCGAAGTATCGAACATAAATATGGCGAACAGTGGTACTTTGATATTAATACTCCTGAACGTTTAGGGTATATGATAAAGCAGAGTTACGCAGTGGAAACTTTTTATTTCGGCTTACCTTTTATTTTTTTTTGTTTATTTTCAAGGCTTTTTTTCTTATTTTTTTCTTTTTCTTTGCACGGATTTCCGTTTTCTTTTATGTGAAGTGTTGTAAACACATATATTGGTACTTAGGTGAACATGGCTTTTTTTTGTTGTATTTACAGTACTACGGCGAATCCAAAAGGAATTCACAACTTTTTAAATTCCGAAGCTTCACTACAGAAACTGAAACTGACATACGTATGAAGAGGCATGCCTTTTTCAAATTTTGGTCATAGTCACCATACACATTGACGCACTTATATCCCAGCAGGGCACTTAGATTTTCCTTGCCACTATGGAGGGGGGNTCTTGACGCTTTTTTCTGCAGTCGCATGGATTTTTTTTTACAAGTGTGTCAATGTGTATGGTGACTATGTCCAAATTTAGAAAAAGACTTGCCCCTTCATACGTATACGTCAGTTTCTGTTTCTGTAGTGAAACTTCTGAATTTAAAAAGTTGAGTATTACTTTTTGATTCGCCCGAGTGTATATTTTGTATCGCTTCTCGGCTCAATGAGCTATTTTTTTTTCTAATTTTCAATGGTTTTGTAGTTTTTTTGTGCTTTTATTCTTTTTTTATGTCATTATTGGTTGCCAGACCGGGGGGGGGGGGGAGGGGGGTCAATACTTTTTTTAAAAAAAACTTTTCCATTTACTTTATTCTTTTCCCCTCGTAATATTTGTGGACTTATGTCCTTTGTCAGATACTCGGGTACGTATTCAATAATTTTTATTTATTTATAGTACTAGGGCAAATCCAAAAGTAATTCACAACTTTTTAAATTCCGAAGATTCACTGAAACTGACATACGTATGAGAAGGCAAGTGTTTACTTCCCAGCCAGCTTGACGCTTTTTTCTGTAGTCGCATGGAAAAATTATAAGTGTGTCATGTGTATGGTGAATATATCCAAATATAGAAAAAGGCTGCCCCTTCATACGTACGTACACGTCATTTCAGTTTCTCTAGTGAAGCTTCGGAATTTAAAAAGTTGTGAATTACTTTTTGATTCGCCCTCGTATATTTTGTATTTTTTAAATACTTTTCAGTGGTTTTGTAGTTTTTTTGTGCTTTTATTTCGACCCTTCCTCTTCCTCTTTTTTTGTATTTTCATATCTTCTTTTTGGTTTTCTTTCACTGAGTTTTTTTATATTTATTTCTTCAGTTTTGTAGTGTTTTTTTAAAAGATGTCTTCCAGGATCGATTTTGCCGTGAGACGCGACACTTTTCATTGCAAGTTCTTCATAATAATTATATGAAGGAGTGAAAATCAGTTCTTAAATGTCCCCTGAGTAGCGAAACCCTGGGCTTGAAAGCCGATTTTTTGCAATATATTTTCATTTAAAATGGCGAATTTTGAGGCCAGGTTTGACTGCTCAGGGGGCAGATATAAACGGAGTCACTTTTTCATCCATTATTATTTGGAACAACTTCCAATAAAAATAATATGACCACATGGCAAGATGGATCCTGAAGACATCCAGTTTTCGTTCGTCCTTTTATTTTGACTTATGAAGTTGGCTGTAGGGATTTTTTTTCGCTTTTAATATTGTTAATGTTTTTTTTCTCTCCATTTTTTCCATTTTTCCATTTTTTTTTTTTTTTTACAAATAATTTCCACTGGCATGACCTTTCTGTTCTTACTTAGGTGTACAATGGTACGGGGTAATATAACCAGGATAATTTTTAGTGGCATTTGAGTTCTAATTGCATAAGTGAAAGGCAGTTTGCAAATATTTCATGTGGGAGTATTTAAAATCGGAGCTTGAAAGTTAAGAATTAGGATTTTTTTTCAAGCTATGCACACAATTTACACTGCCTGATTCTATTCTGACAAGTGGGAGGAGGGGGTGGGGTGGGGGGGGGGGTTCAAAATCTAGAACATGATTGGGAAAATGTAATCGTCTTGTGGCAAATTAGATAATTTATCCCTGCTGAGATGGTGGGCGCATATTCGTCGACAATTCCCATTATTTTAAAGTTCAGCAATTATTGCAGAATCCTGATTATTCTGACACTATTCAAAATGTTTGGGGAAAGGGGGGGGGGGGGTTAGGGACCCAAAATCTAGAACATGATTGGGAAAATGTGATCGTGTATTGTGGCAAATACGACAAATTATCCGTGACGGGATGTTGGACGCACATTCCTGGACAATTTCCATTTTTTAAAAGTTCGGCAATATTATTGGAGACTCCTGATTAATCTGACACTATTCAATATGAAGGGGAAGAAGAAGCGGGTTGGGGACTCAAAATCTAGAACATGATTAGGAAAATGTAATCGTCTATTGTGGCAAATTCGACAAAATATCCGTGGCATCCGTTGGAAGAACATAGTACTTTCAAGTTCAGCAATTATTAGAATCCTGATTACTCTGACGCTATTAAAAATGACGGGCAGAAAGAGGGGGGTTGGGGGCTGAAAATCTAGAACATGATTGGGAATTCATTTGTCAATTTAAGGCTTTTCTTTTTTATTTCTTTTTTAATTTCTTTTCTTTTTTGCACGGCTTTCCGTTTTCTCTGAAACAATACTTATGAACGAGAGAGGCTAGTTCGAACATTGAACATTTGTCCTTGTAGGAATACACTTGTACTTAGGTGAACTTTTTATATATTTTTTAATTAACACCAGGGCGAATCCAAAAGTAATTCACAACTTTTTAAATTCCAAAGATTCACTACAGAAACTGAAACTGACATACTTATGAAAGGGCAAGCCTTTTTCTAATTTTGGTCTTAGTCACCATACACATTGATGCACTTCGTCCGCCATTGACTTCCCAGCCAGCTTGACCCTTTTTTCTGCAGTCGCATGGAAATTTTTTACAAGTGTGTCAATGTGTATGGTGAATATGTCCATAATTAGAAAAAGACCTACCCCTTCATACGGATACGTTAGTTTCAATTTCTGTATAGTGAAGCTTCGGTATTTAAAAAAGATGAGAATTACTTTTTGATTCGCCCTGGTATATTTTGTATTATTTACTCTTTTTTTTTACTTTTCCGTGGTTTTATAGTTTTTTTTCGCTTTTAAAAACTGTTTCCCAAATTATTGGGGATAAATATGGGGAACAGCGATGCTTTTATAATATGCAGTGGCAACGTTTTTTGAAAGCTTTCCTTTTATTTTTAGTATTCTTCCGGATTTTCTTTTCTTTATTTGTTTGACTTTTTTTTGTTTTTTTGAACGGCTTTCCGTTTTCTTTTATATCGTGAACATTGAATGTCCGAAGAGTACTTAGGTGAACATCGGGTTTTTTTTTTGTTGTATTTATAGTACTTGGGCGAATCCAAAAGTAATTCACAACTTTTTAAATTCCGAAGATTCACTACAGAAACTGAAACGGACGTACGTATGAAAGGGCAAGTCTTTTTCTAATTTTCGTCATAGTCACCCGACACATTGACGCACTTATCCCAGCAGGACACTTACTTTCCCATGGCACTGCGGAAAAAAAGGTCAATCTGTCTGGTAAGCCAGTCGCGGACGGCCTCTTTCACTTCGTCGTTGCCGCTTAAGTGCTGACAGGCCAGGTGCTTCTAGATTGGTACGAAAATGATGGTAATAACAATGATCTACCAAAAATATTAGCACTGGCTTGTCAAGACCTCAGCGACGTCGATGAAGTAGAAGAGGTCGTCCGACACTGACTTCCCAGCCAGCTTGACGCTTTTTTATGCAGGCGCATTGAAAAATTATAAGTGCGTCAATGTGTATGGTGACGATGACCAAATTTAGAAAGAGACTTGCCCCTTCATACGTATACGTCAGTTTCAGTTTCTGTAGTGAAGCTTAGGCATTTAAAAAGTTGAGAATTCCTTTTTGATTCGCCCTCGTATATTTTGTATTTTTAAAAATACTTTTCGGTGTTTTTTTGTGCTTTATTTCCTTTTCAGTGGTTTTGTAGTTTTTTATGTGCTTTATTTCCTCTTCAGTGGTTTTGTAGTTTTTTTGTGCTTTATTTCCTTTTCAGTGGTTTTGTAGTTTTTTTGTGCTTTATTTCCTCTTCAGTGGTTTTGTAGTTTTTTTGTGCTGTTATATCATTTTCCTATTTTTTGGGGGAGTATTTAAAATTTGAGCTTGGATGTTAAGAATTAGTTTTTTTTTTCAAGTTATGCAAACAATTTACACTGCCTGATTCTATTCTGACAATTGGGGTGGGACGAGGGGGTGGGGGTTTCAAAATCTAGAACATGATTGGGAAAATGTAATCGTCAATTGTGGCAAATTAGATAATTTATCAGTGCTGGGATGATGGTTGCACATTCGTCGACAATTTCCATTATTTTAAAGTTCAGCGATTATTACAGAATACGGTACTTATATTGTCCTGACACTATTCAAAATGATGAGGAAACAAGGGGGGCGGGGTAGGGGTGTTAGGGGCTCAAAATCTAGAACATGATTAGGAAAATGTCATCGTCTTATGTGGAAATTAGCTGGTAAAGCAAAGTTACGCACTGGCAACTTTTTAAAAGGCTTTCCTTTTTTTTCCTACGGCTTTTCTTTTTCTTTTTTTTTTGGTTTTTTAAAGCACGGATTTCCGTTTTCTTTTATATGAATACTTTTACAAGTATTTCAACTTAATTGAACCTTTTTCTTTTGTTGTATTTACAGTACTACGGCGAATCCAAAAGGAATTCACAACTTTTTAAATTCCGAAGATTCACTACAGAAACTGAAACTGACATACGTATGAAGGGGCAAGTCCTTTTCTAATTTTGGTCATAGTCACCATACACATTGATGCACTTATCCCAGCGGGACACGTAGTTTTTCCATGCCACTGCAGAAAAAAGGGTCTGGCTGGCTTGGAAGTCAGTGGCGGACTTTCGCGTTAGGCCGTCCCCCATTGACTTTCCAGCCAGCTTGACGCTTTTTTATGCAGTCGCATGGAAAATTTTACAAGGGTGTCAATGTATATGGTGACTATGTTCAAAATTAGAAAGACTTGCCCCTTCACACGTAAATTATGCCAGTTTCCGTTTCTGTAGTGAAGCTTCGGAATTTTAAAAGGCTGAGAATTACGTTTTGATTCGCCCTCGTATATATTTTGTTTTTTTTGTTTTTTTTTGTGGTTGTTTTTTAAACTTTCCAGTGGTTTTGTAGGATTTTGTCCTTGTATTGTTTTAAAATGGTATATAAAAGCTGNGGGGGGGGGGGGGGGGGTTAGGAGAGGGTTAGGAGAGGGTCAAAACTTTTTTTTAAACTTTTCCATTTATTTTATTATTATTTTTCCTTGCCGGGATACTCTGGTACATCTTCAATAATTTTTTTTATATTATTTATAGTACTCGGGCGAATCCAAAAGTAATTCACAACTTTTTAAATTCCGAAGATTCACTGAAACTGACATACGTATGAAAGGGCAAGTCTTTTTCTAATAATTTTGGACATATAGTCACCCGACACATTGACGCATTTATCCCAGCAGTACACTTATCATTTCCATGCCACTGTGGGGGGAAAAAAATCATGCTGGCTGGTAAGCCAGTGGCGGACGGCCTCTTTCACTTCCTCGTTGCCGCTGAGCCACTGAGGTGCTGACAGGCCAGGTGCTTCTAGATTGGTACGAAAATGATGGTAATAACCGAGATCTACCAAAACAAGAAGCACTGGCTTGTCAAGACCTCAGCGACGTCGATGAAGTAGAAGAGAGGTCGTCCGACACTGCCTTCCCAGCCAGCTTGACGCTTTTTTCTGTAGTCGCATTGAAAAATTATAAGTGTGTCAATGTGTATGGTGACTATGGCCAAATTTAGAAAAAGACTTGACCCTTCATACGTATACGTCAGTTTCAGTTTCTGTAGTGAAACTTCGGAATTTAAAAAGTTGTGAATTCCTTTTTGATTCGCCCTCGTATATTTTGTATTTTTTTTATACTTTTCAGTGGTTTTGTAGTTTTTTTGTGCTTTTATTTCCTTTTCATATTTTTTTGTTATTTTGTGTTCTGTCATTTTATAATGAGGGAAAGGAGTGTAAGAAAACTGAATAGGGTGCGTATTCTTATTCTCCCTTCCCAAGTGGGCGATTCCGGAAGAAATCATGCTAGCAATCTCACCCCATATTTTCATCTTCACTCATGAAATTTCGTGGCATTATTCTGGATAAGGAATAAAGAATGACACTATTTTTAAAAGTATGATCACCAGTCCAGCGTTTTAATTGAAAGGCTAAAACCCGTACCGCGAGTAAACGCCCCCACACACGTGGACAAACGACCCTGTACCGTTGCGTTTGATGTACTATCATGCAAATATGCCGTACACGATGCACGGATTGCGATGATGGAATGTCGAAATTTTTCAAATCGAAATGACAGCATTATATTTGAAGTTCATCGTTGAAAAATACTACATCCGTTATCGGACTACCTCCGTCGGCCTCTTAAAACAATGCACCGTAAGCTATACTAATTCAGCATTTTGACCGCTTTTTCCAGTGTGGGACCTCCGTAAGTTCCGGAGTGATAAAATAAAACAGGTCGGTCGGCGCCGGATTTCGGTTGAGTGACGTCATTTTGGCAAGGCTAGCAGCAGGGTTGGTGTAACTGTCCATTTCGCGCGATGGCGGGTTTGGAAAATGCTTTTACATTTTTTTGCAGCCCACATTCTCTCCAAAGAGCCATAATGCCGACCCTGCCAACTGCCAACCTTGTCGAATTACATGAAATCCGTCGCCGACCGACCTGTTTGATCCCACTCTGCAAAAATTATAGTCAAAACATGCCCTGAATGATGAATAGATTACGAAAATGATTTTTAAAGGTTGAAGGAGGTAGTTCGATGACGAATATATACTTTTTCAACGATAAACTCAAAATATAATTATTTCATTTCGATTAAAAAAATGTGAACATTCAATCTCCGCAATCCCTCCATCAAGGACAACGTCAACACACTTGTACATCAAACGTAACGGTGTGCCATGTAGCCAACGACACATAAGGTCGTTCGTCCATTTAATTGCGCGTGACTCAGTGATCGTATTTTATTTAAAAATAAGGTCATACTACATTATATGAAGAATAATAGCACCAAGTTACATTAAAATAAAAAATAGGGGTGAACTTTTCATTTTATTCCGCATGTTTTGTCACGGTATCGTCCTAATATTCTGCTTTTCTGGTCGAATTTTTGTCCCACTGCTAGTTACTGCTAACTTAGCAGTGCCTCTGTTGGAACTGGTAGTCTACTGCTAAGTTAGCAGTAACTAGCAGTGGGACGAAAATTCGACCCTTCCTCTTCCTCTTTTTTTGTATTTTAATTTCTTTTTTTTTGTTTTCCTTCACTGAGTTTTTGTTGTGGTTTTTCTCTTCAGTTTTGGAGTGCTTTTTTGTTTTGTTTTGTTTTTTATTTTTTTAAGATGTCTTCCAGGATCGATTTTGCCGTGAGGGTCGACACTATTCATTGCAAGTTCTACATGATAATATTAGATGAACGCCTGAAAATCCGTTCTTAAATGCCTCCTGAGTAGCGAAACCCTGGGGTTGAAAGCCGATTATTTGCAACATATTTACATTTAAATGGCGAATTTTGAGGCTAGGTTTGACTGCTCAGGGGGCAGATATAAACGGAGTCACTTTTTCATCTATTATTATTAGGAACAACTTCCAATCAAAATAATCTGGCCACATTGCAAAATGGATCCTGAAGACATCCAGTTTTCGTTTTGGTCCTTTTATTTTTTCATGAAGTTGGAGGCTTGTTGTGCTAGTGATGGTGCTGGTGAAGGTGATTGTGATGATTGTGACGATTTTTTTTGTTTTTTTCTTTAAAAAAAATAATTTCCTCTCACACGAACTTTCTGTTCTTACTTAGTTGTATCATACAATGGGGCGGGGTAATATGTAGATAGCCGGATTCCTTGCTAACAAGGGGGGATATGCGTCCTTAATAGCCTAGATATATCAGAGGGCCAATAGAGTATTTCTTTATTATTTTGGGTGGGATTTGGGGGTGGTAATGTAAAGGAGGAAGGCGCAAAAAAAAAAAAACAACAACATGGACATCAATTGGGGGAATAGATCCATCACAGTATAGATTGTGCCGTGATCAGGATAATCTTTAGTGGCACTTGAGTCCTAATTACATAAGTGAAAGGCAGTTTTTAAATATTTAACTTCGGAGTATTTAAAATCTGAGCTTGAAAGTTAAGAATTTGGAATTGTTTCAAGTTATGCAAACAATTTACACCGCCGGATTCTATTCTGACAATTGGGGTGCGGGAGGAGGGGGTGAGGGTTTCAAAATCTAGAACATGATTGGGAAAATGTAATCGTCAATTGTGGGAAATTCGATAATTTATCCCTGCTGGGATGATGGTTGAACATTCGTCGAAATTTCCATGATTTTAAATCTCAGCAACTATTGCAGAATCCTGATTGTTCTGACACTATTCGAAGTGATGGGGGAAACAGGGGGGATCGGGTTGGGGGCTCAAAAATCTAGAACATGATTGGGAAAATTCAATTTTGTATTGTGGCAAATTCTATAAAATATCCGTGGCGGGATGTTGGACGCACATTCCTAGACAATTTCGATGATTTTAAAGTTTAGCAATTATTCGAGACTCCTGATTCATATGACATTATTCCAAATGTAGGGGAATACGGGGGTTGGGGGCTCAAATCGAGAACATGATTGGGAAAATTCAATGGTGTATTGTGGCCAATTCGATAAAATATCCGTGGCGGGATGTTGGACGCACATTCCTCGACAATTTCCATTATTTTAAAGTACAGCAATATTATTGGAGACTCCTGAATAATCTGATACTACTCAAAATGAAAGGGAAGAAGGGGGCTGGGGACTCAAAATCTAGAACATGATTGGGAAAATGTAATCGTCAATTGTGGCAAATGAGATAATTTATCCGTGCTGGGATGGTGGGCGCACATTCGTCGACAATTTCCATTATTTTAATGTTCAGCAATTGTTGCAGAATACTGATTGTTCTGACGCTATTGAAAATGATGGGGGAAAGAGGAGGGTTGGGAGCTCAAAATCTAAAACATGATTGGGAAAATGTAACCGTGTATTGTGGCAAATTCGACAAAATATCCGTGACGGGATGTTGGACGCACATTCGTCGACAATTTCAATTATTTTAAAGTTCAGCAATGATTACAGAATCCTGATTATTCTGAGACTATTCAAAATCATGGGGGAAAGAGGAAGGTTGGAGGCTCAAAATCTAGAACATGATTGGGAAAATTCAATCGCCTATATCAGCAAATTCGATAATTTATGCCTGGCAGGATGTTGGACGCACATTCCTGGACAATTTCCATTATTTTCAAGTTCAGCAAATTTTAGAGATTAGATTATATGAGGGGTTTTTTGGCGTAAAAGCGGCGGGTTGTTTATATAGGTTAATTTTTACAAGTTTTAATTTAGTTCATATTTTGGGTTACCTTGTGGCTCCCCGTCATCGCTGATTACCCCTTTTAGGGAAATGTCGTGATGGTGATGGTGATGATGTAAAAGCGGCAATGGCTATGCTGCGCCATACATTTGTTACGTTGTAGGGCAGTGTATAGGCGATGCCACCCTACCCCAAAGTAAGCGGAAAGTTTTTCGCGTAAAAAAAAACAACAACTGATAAGTTATTGAACACCATCAGCACTAGAAGCAGGAAATTATTAGAGACTCCTGATTGCTCTGATACCAAAATGACGGGAGAAAGGGGGTGGGATGGTCAAAATCTAGAACATGATTGGGAAAATGTAATCGTCTATTGTGGCAAATTCGACAAAATATCCGTGGCATCCGTTGGACGCACATACTTTAAAGTTCAGCAATATTAGACTCCTGATTACTCTGACACTATTAAAAATGATGGGCAGAAAGAGGGNGGGGGGGGGGGGGGGGGTTGAGGGCTGAAAATCTAGAATATGATTGGGAAGTCCTTTTTCAATCGTTACCGAGCCACACATAAACAGTCACGTTGGTTCCTTAGCTGAATAAGCAGGTGGATTACTTTCATCGTGTATGATCCTCTACATGGGGCAAAATTGTTCTTTTTTTGAAGTGGGGTTTCTAATCTTACACATCGGGTGGAGGGTGCGGGGGAGAGGCAGTGAAAAAAAGCATCAACAAACCCTAGGTATGTGATCTACCTTCAGTGGCGTAACCAGAAAAAGGGGACAAGTGACAACCCACAAAAGTGAAGTTTTTCAGGAGAGCGAATTTAAGTTTGCACTCTCTTCACAAATCATGTAGGCATTGTAGGGAATGCTGGTTTTGGTATAGCCCGTGTTGCAGTCTCGTGCATGATACGTGAACTTGGAATATATCAATATTGCGCTGACACTATTCAAAATGACGGGGAGAAGAAAAAAAAAAGGGGGGGGGGGGTCAAAATCTTGAACATGATTGTTTAGATTTGTCATGTATTTTACGTAGCTGCTAGTATACTCGTAGGTGTTGAGGAGAAAAATGACAAAAATTACAGTTATCACCTTTACCCACCATATATTCCCTCATATATCTATTGCCGTTTCATTCTTGACAAGGAAAAAATTTCACCGTTCTAATTTTGTCAAAGATTTCCATCTTTGCAAGTCAACTTCGGGCGAGTGGAGGGGAGGGATTAAAAAAACAAACAAAAAACGATACTTTCCAGCAGATCTGCTGATTTTTTTTCTAACAAGGGAATAATTCATCCCCTTATTGTCTGAAAGGTTTCACGCATATGTACGCAGATGGGTACGAGGTTAAAAAATAATCATTGATAAGCCACTTTCAATCGCTGATTTTTTCCATAACAATGTGGAAATCAATCCGTTCACAATGTCGCGGATTTCCCCCCTCTTTACATCGCTCTAAACAGAAAACACATCATGGGCATAATGAAGCCCGTACCTACCGGTCCTTTACACATCATCTTTGTGTAAAGTAGATGTTTATTTGCTCTTAATGCAAGCAGAAGTTCCAACTCTGTTGAATTCGTAATGCTAAGTCTCAATGCGCCGCCAGTATGATACAAGTATGTGCACAAGTACTATTATAATCCTCTGCCAGCTCTAATCTCGGAATGAAAGGCCAATGGGGCTCTGAGAATATGGTATATGTGGCCGGCACACTCCATCCAGAAATTCTGCACTGATACCGCATAGTTGTAAATCCAAGAGTACCACGGCGACGCATTGAGACTCAGACTACACAGGACCTTACAAACATTCATTATATGTACATAAATTGACAGTGATTACCAAACGTCGCTTAAAAAGCGGTAAATAATTCGTACGAATAAATAAATACAATGATATAATAAACACGGCCTGTGTGCAATTGGTCTTTCCTAAATAAATAAGACTGCTTCAGACGAAGAAAAAAAAAAACACGAACGAAATTATGTCAAATTCAATTCAAATTGCATAAGCTATGAGCAAAAATCCATCGTACACATGGATATAATTTTTCAGCACCCTAACTTAGGCAAGCTCACACCGTGTACGTGTAAATCACTGAGTGAAAAAATTCGAGTATTCAACTATACACGTTATCTCAAAAAATCTGTAGCAGACGAGTATAAATTCAGTCCTAACAAATCACAAGTTACGATTTGGTTTATTTCGCAATCCGGAAGACCAAAAACGTGTAGCACCACCTTTCTTCTCCCTCTTCGGATCTTACCAAAATGGGTGCTTTAAACGTCTATCAAATGTGCAAAAATAATGGCACTAGTTTTCCCTCAACTTTCGTCTATCCCGATTGCCAAAAACTGGATTTTTGAGCAATGATTTTAATGGCTCCACAAGGGCATTGGGTGTCACCTGATTAGCCAGATTTTCTCTCTTGATTCAGGTTGCGTGGCGGGCCGCTGTCTTGCGCAACAGGATCAGGAGATAAAGGCACCCACGGAGCGGCTCCTGGGGCGGCCCCGAGGCGGACGGGGCAACGGCCCATCCTCTTGCTCTTCTTGGTCCTCCTGCTGACGCCCAAAGCTCCACAAAAAAGACAGGCTCAGGCTACCCCAAGCGATGCCGTTCTCAGCACGGGGGTCATCCTCGTTATACACCTCTCGGTTCTGGAACGACAAACAAGGATACGCTTAGTTATGCCGGGAAAGCTTCATTTTGCATTTTGCACTGCGATGTCACGTAACACCCCGCCTTTACACTGTACAAAAAAAAACTTAAAAAAAAACTTGAAGGGTTCATGGTTGCAGAAGGGAGGTAATGGCCCCGGGGACACTTGGAAACTGGTTAGAACTCAGTTGCTTTTTGATAAGTAACCGAGCAGCAGTGTACTCATATGCAAATCAGGCGGGCAGAGACGCAGGTCAAACTGGCCCCTGCTGAAAGGGCAGGCGATTCGAGTCGGCTTGGATATCTTGGGTTTACTTTTCTCAGGGGGGGTGCCGTACCACCTCCATTAACTTCTCATCTCATCCGCACACATTCATAGGGGCCCTGGGCATTATGCGTCTGCCTTTCAGGCTGGACTACAGAACATTCGATAAGTGTCACACGCCCGATTCCACCACCTCTATATGAGGGTAGATTACTTGCGTTTTTTTTTCCTGCACAAAAATTTCGCAATATACAGCAATTAAATACTATCCAGCATCATTTTATACAAGCACTGAACATGTGAAGCGTCGCAATATGATTCAGTCATGTGCGACTAATTGAGCGGCCTTAAAAGTCAATATCTGTCCCCAACTCCGCTGCCAAATGGCGAGTTGGCGAAGGGGGCCTTTTGGATGGCACATTCCCAGCGTGTAATGCTTTTTTGTGGAAACCAATGTGGTGAAGCGGTGGTTCCTTTGATCTCTTCCAACCGCACAAATTCACACAGCTGTCGCAGTTCGCATGAGATGGATGCCGCCATTTTCATGCCAACCGATCCAATTTGCCCTCCTTGTCCACAGCAACACTACAACACCCAACCAAGAGATGTAGCAAAATGTACTAGCTGAGTGGAAAAAAAAGAGAGAAGAGAAGAGGAGGCCAGGGTTGAACCAATATGATATGCTCGAGAAGTGAGTAATGACAGGGTTGGGCGCGAGCAATTCGTGGAAGTCATGACGTGAAGGGTAGCACAGTAGCCGCCAAGCAGTTACACAAAAAAAAGTACAGAAAAAAACTACCTAACCGGTTGAGGTAATTATGGGCCAGGATAAGCTGACCAGTAGCCTCGGGACACTTCTTGCTGGACGTGACCACATCTTCTCTTGCCACAAAAACTGCTACTACTACAGTATTACAACTTGGGTTTTCAGTCAAGCAAGTTACTGTATAACATGCTGCTTTTTTTTCCCCTAGCCCTGAAGCGCAATAATGCGTGCCCAGCATGTTGAATCCGGTAGCAGTTCCTTTTCTTTTCTTATTCTCTCCCCATCCGAAAGTGAAGGCGTGATTTGCGACATGTGTATATCTGCCCAGGAAATTTCATCAGTCGGGAGTGGATGTACCCTGGACTTACACGCTGATCCGGGACACGACATTCTGATAAATGATCCTTCTCGATTCTCCCCCAGAATTGATTTGACTCCGTCCTTTCGTTCCGAGGATCCAAACATTCAACACTCATTTCCTGAACTCCCGCAAATTGCGACCCAAGTCGTTATTTCCCAGTGGAAATTATCCCTCGCCCACTCATGCAGGCATATAAATCTCGTAATATTGTCCCCACATGCTATGAGTTACATGTGCTTAAATTAATGTCTCCACAGTGTCTATTCATCATGCGCGCAATGTTACAGTGCATCCAACTAAAACAATTGTACCACGGACCAACACCATGTTTGGGTCCTATAAGGACCGACCATATTTGATTCATCATCATATGCTGTGTATATATCACGTAATTTTCAATAATCTAAAGCTCTGGTTCACATAAATCTCAATACACATTAACGTCTGTCGTTTAGCGCCATCAAACACGCAAAAAAAATGCGATTGGAGGTTAAATACAACAGTCCAAAAGCCTTGAAACCCACTCATTTCCACCACTGAAATTTGCCTAGTAGCATGCCTACTAGCAATAAAAAATTCCACTCTTGGCCGTGAGTCCTCCTCATTAATCGCAATTACATTCGCGTAACGTTGATGATCAGGACGCCCCCTCGGGAAGAGTCAAAAAAATATGCGGTGACGTGTGGTGAAAAAAAATGAGCAGTGCGTAAGTTAATAAGCGGGTTGGTGCCATCATCGCAAAGAAGAAAAAAAAAACGGCAAAAAAACAGAAAGCATGTCACTAATATGGTATAAATTCGGAGAACTGATTACGAAGGAGATTAGGACAATTTTTCACGAGTTTCCGCGCAACTATCTCTTTACAATTGGATTATTTCATACGTACGCCTATAATTATATGGGCGAGGCTCAACATATGTCACATGTGCGTATGACTGGCGCAAAAAATATAAAAAAAACGGGGGACGCATGCGCCCCGGGAATCCCCTCGCAAAACTCTTCGCAAATTATCCGTGAATTAATATCGGGTGGTCAGCAGATGGCTCGCTTAGAAACCACTGGGCAATCATCAACCATATTGTTACCAACTCTTTATCCTATTAAGGAGCTATTATCATAATTGGAGTTCAACTACTCGAAATGTAGCAGCACTCCCACCTCCCATATAAGTCGGAACACGTCACCTTGCAAACCATCATTGCTCCATTTTTCTTCCCAACAACCCACTGTGCATATTCCGCTCAAAAAATGGAAAAAAAAATCCCAAACCCTCCAAAAGAAAACCCCCCCCGGAAAAATGGCATAGGGGGATAAAAATCCGTACTATCAGAACAGTTGATAGGAAAACTGGGGTTGCCTCGGGGCGCCTGTGAAAATCGCATCGGAAGCGTGTTTGTGGAACTGGGTCCGCACAAAGAACACAGAATAGGAATAAGGGCAGTGGGAGTCACTGGTCCGCGTAATTCGGATGGTCGGTTCGTTGGTCGGAGCAGATGTGACCCCGCGGCCAAGGAGGTGCCCGAAACAACACTGGCAACTGTCGTCTTTCACACGGCCGGACATATCTGCCCCTGGCTAACTGCACTACAAAGATACTTTGCATATACGCCCTTACTCACAACTTCCACGAGTGTGTGAGCGATTTTCGTCATTAGCAAATGAACGCACGGAAACCACCACTTCGACCGTCCATCCACAACAATTTCTGGCGACATATCTGGACACACATTCCCCAAATTGGCCCATTGGCTAACAAGTGAACCGTCGGAAATGCGGTGGCTGAAAGGCACTCTTCTTCACGTGCGGATGCGTAAGAGCGCTAATTAAATCACTTTGGGAATTAAGCAATTAATTTGTTGGCGCCATGCTCAAACGAGCACGGGCTTTTATGCGCCCCCAAAACACAATAGGGAGTGTCATGGGGGTGGGGGGTGGGGGGACGACACAACCNTTGGTTATTAAAGAGAAAAAAGGAGGTGGCCGTCAGACTGCACTCTTCTCTAATGACACAATGTCCCCCGACAGCTCCTCGACACTTAGTTGACGCCCAAAAGAGGGGCTGGAGATGCACCCAAAATTATTCGCTTCCCCCTCTCCCCTATTCCTTCCCCCATCCTCATTCTCAGCAAAAAAAAAAAAAAAAAAAAAAATCGAACCACGTGGGGAAATTCTGCAATTGATTTTTTTTCCTTCCCTCAAATTGTTCTCTATGCTAGTGCTAAGGTGCGACCATCTGTCCCCCACTGGTGAGGACACTAGCATGGCACCTCGTCTCATCATGGCCAAAAGTGTTGATGGAGCAAGGAAACGCGTGCTGGCCAGAGCGCGACAGGTGAGACAAGAGGGCATTCGAGCACAAGGCACGTGAGAATGGCACATTAGGAGGTAATTAGTAGCAGCAGGCAATGTGTCAAAAGAGTGCCTGCTGCCACGTGGACCTCCCTCCCCCTTTGTACCCCCCACCCTCTCCAATACCCACCAAATTGGGGCTAGGCCAGCACCTTTAATGCCCCCTCACGACACAAGGCATAGCGCACAAACGTGCGTGACCCCGAGCCGTATTTCATATCGGTGCGACTTATTTTGGGGGCCGCGTCGTTACTGCTTTTCATGTGGAACGCGGAGTTCAAGCGCGCGCAACTTGATTTTTTTCCCTCCCCCCCCCTCCCCCCCAACAAACCAACCCTGCTCAATTAAGCTGTAACGTCATAAAAGTGATTTCTGATAGCAATAATTAATCCCACGCCAAAAGGACCTCCTTTCAACAGGTGCCAGCAGGCCGTAATTACGCCACATTCGAAATGAACTCGTGCTACCTATCCACCCAAGTCAGATATCAAAAATATTGCTTGTAAACACGGGCAATTCCACATATACAGTACTGTAAACACTACACGAACGTCCTTTTCTTAGGCTTAAAAGAATTCGACTTTGACAGAGTCCTGGTCACGTGGGTGTATCCATCGAGTCGTCGTAATCTAATCACAACCCCCTGGACAAAATTGGATTTGCTTTCTCTTTCTTCCTCTAAACAAGCCCTGAAATATCGCAGCACCCCCCTCAAAAAATTCGTAGATAGGAAAAAAAAAAAAAGAGGTTGAATGGCCAATGTCCATCTGCGTGGATGCAATGCGGATAGAATAACAAACACAGCCAATTGTGGCCGAAGATGCCGGTTGAAGGATCTCTCCAGGCGATCCTGCTTCGATTCACATGCAGATTCGCTCACTCACAAAGGACCCTTTTTTTTTTCTTCTCCTCCCCACCTCCCACCCCCCTTTCCAAAGATATTTTTTTCTCTTTCCGAGCGTATACTTGACAATAGCAAAGGAGGCCAAGGATGCTACTCACGCAGATGAGATTAGCTTTTTTTTCTTCTTCTTCCAAATGATAACTGGGCTGGTGGTTCAACCTGATTACACTTCCACATGTCTGTCCAGAATGCTCTCCTTCACGTGCTTATTATTATTGGGCTCCACAGAGATGCTTGTTATTATTTCCGACCACCCATCCATTTTTATCCCCTTCAAGTTCCTGCCTGCTCCAAACCATGTGCCTACTCAGCCTTTCGAGACTTGAACTATGGCCCTCTTCTAGTGTCAACCCATTGCACCGCACGCATGATATATTGCCATCCATTTTTTGTTGTTGTACGTACATGTCACCAAAATTAATTCGCGAGGCGTTTTTCTTCAGAGGATTTTCAAAGTAGTGACCCGAAGCATTTTTCATGGTATCAAAGTAGATTCAAATCACCCTCTTGGAGACCTGGCACATTGTGAACACTAAGCATGAAGCAGGTTAGGGGGAGGAACAACCCTCTCTACTGGACAGCCCGGGAGTATTAGCCCACCATTAGTGTGCTTATCCCATAAACGTCCCATAAGAGGATTAATAAAAGTGAACCATCAGTAGCAAGCAGTGACCTCGATAGACTTCTCAGAAGAAGTCACAATCATAATGTTTATATTTATTTACCGGATAAATAATTGCACACCCCCATTTAAAGTCAATTTACACTGCCCCCACGCCGTTAACAGCCCACTATACAATGCCATTTTATTTGGCGAGCAACCTAATGAATCAAAAAGTTGTATAGTCGCCTAACAAAGTGACGCACATGTTACGTATCTCAGATCGCAAGACCGATATGTCTCGAGTCAATCAGCAAAAGCGGGAACGTCCTTCCTGTCTAAACCTGCAATTGTTTCCCCCCTTCCGTATATGCAGAGCAGCAAAAATGAATCTAACACGCAAATGCGCCGTCTGTCTCACCTTTGACCAGAGCGTTATGCCTTTTTTTATTATTTACCCCGAGGGGCTGCACCTATGCGTGACGTGCACGCCATTTGCTTATTTATACGCGTTTCGGCCGCTTGTGCTCAGATATACGTATAGTAAGTGATTCAGCCATTCTTCCACCATTATCTGCAACTCAATCGCTCAGCCTAACTGCATATTTTGTTTGTCCCACCTTTACTACATTTCGGTCACAATTTTCTCCCGCCCACGACGTGCTGATGGGATCTTATTGTATCAGCATATATGCTCAAATACGCGCGCACCGAGCATGTCTGTATGTTGTCGTATAATTATGTGACTTAAGCAGGTCGAATTAAATGTTGACATGTCGTCTACAAAGTCACACGCTATTAGGTGTTGTACAATGTGTACATCTTTATTTACAGCCCTTGTGAGGTCTGTCACATGATCAGTGCATGTTGTATAACATTTTGTAACCTGACAATGAACAAGCATAATGGCTTCGTATGAGTTGCGATGTGCAGTTACAAGACGAAATCAAGCCTCGTAAATCGCGACCCAGGCATTGTCTCATTCATACAAGGTGACACCTCGCGCGTAAAACCCCAGCACATATTTAACTCAACACCGCACGTGCTCGATCGTCCACCCCATCCTTCAGCCCAGCCTCCCGTAAATGACGCAATATTGTTTTTGGCCATAAAGCCATAGCCCTGTTATTGTTTAACGGCACTAGGAAGCTCCTGCCTGATATTTAGCACTTCCCCGCGACAGGCCCTCCAAATGAACAGCCTCCCCAATAAAAATAATCACAAAGAGTGTCGGAAGCGACGAGTTCCTGGATGCAAATCGGCGTGAGCGCCTGAACTGGTGCTCAGCGGGCAAAAAGCCATTCCGAAGCCTACTGTCCCACATGAAATCATCCCTTGATTTCCGAAAAAGACGTCCTGCCCACCCCCATCCCGCCAGCAGTCAAACCTCAAAGGGATCAGGTCTGAAAAGCTCCCAACCCCACCCTTGTCCCCTAACACCACAGCACCCTGCAACACATACGTACGTCTCCTTCTGCCTGTCCAATCGCATTAAAAGAGACCCGACAGGCAAGCGGAAGGCGCTGCCAAAGTCGCCCTGCCCATGCAAATTGGCCGGAAACAGCGCCACTATCCAACCCCCCCCCCTCCCCCCAATATTCAAATGAATTGTGTCTCTTTCCTCGCCCCCCTTCCTCACAAACTCCGCGACCCCCCAACCTAACTTCCAGCGAGCATTAATAAAATAAAAGGAGAGGGTGAGCCAATGTCTTCCCATTACTTGTCACCCCAAACGCCAATTGACGTCCTTTAAGCGCTGTCCACTGGACCGTAAGGTTGTCGCCTCCTCACATATGGTGTCTCACTTCGTGACGTCACGCCGCGTTTTTTCTTTCTTTCCCCAAACGCTTTCGGATCATTACGGCTCCCTAGACGGCAATACAGGCCAGATTGTATAACTTTAGGAAGCGGCTATGTACTACTTGCTACCAACAAGTGCGACGTATGCCACTTTCGAACAGGTCCTAACCTTTTCAGCATATGGTCAAGCCCCCGAATTTTCACGGATACGTCGATATTGTGATTTGTAGACAAGAGTGTGCATTGGGGTGCGTCGAGGTGGGAGGGTGGGGGGCGCGGGTTAATTAGTGGCACCTGCCCTGGTAGCCCGCGGCTTTGTTCCAACGCGAGCCGATCGAGTGGTGGGAATGAATAATGGCTGATTATGGGGAGGGCGATCTCCTTCACCCCCCACCCATCATGACATATCGGATTTTTTCCCCTTTTTTTCCGCCAGCACTCATTCGCTCACTAACTCCATTGAGGGGGGCATCATTAGGCATCAGCAGCAGTCCCCCCCCCCTCCCTCCCACCCACTCCCTACCCAACAACTGTTGTCCATGGGGTCCAGAGAGCCGCTCCAGCTCTGTCCCAATCCAGCAGCACCGAGCTCTTCCTCCTCCTCCTCGAATTGTCAGTCATTTTGGATCATTAGGCGCGGCAAATAAAGCCAGCCATCCGAACAATGACTGCCATCATCATTGCCTAACCCTCTAGAGCCCGGATCGCGCCCTCTGCATATGCTGTTTAATATGGCTTCCAAACGCAGCCCGGATCGGTGGCGGGGGTTGGAATTGGTGCAGGTGCGCCATAGATCACCAGCTTGTGTTTTCTGGGGGGGGAGGGGGGGGGGCAGCCACACTACTTTATACCCATTTTTCAGACGCTAGCCTAAATATGAAACGTGGCCCCTCCGAAGGAAAATTGCTGCCAATATTGTACTTATTAAGTCGACATGATGGCAGAAAATGAGGGGCAGGATTAGCAGCATGTAATTTGCACCCACTAAAAACGCAGTGAGTGATTATGTGGACAAGTCATGTGGGTGGACGCGTGCTGCAATTACGGACATGTCCAACTGCTATATGATACCATCATTCTTCCCACATATGGCCCACGCGCCAATCCGCCCACCCATACGCACACGGTCGGACTCCGCTTGCTCATTACTTCACAGGCTATTCTTAGCCTTTATGCCAAATATTGCCAACTGCATGCTCATGTACCCACGGAACCTCTCGTATAATTTTTTTAAACAACCTTATACCGGGGAGTATACATGCGAATTGCAAACAACGCTCCACAACAGGTTCTGGTGTTTGCTAGCAAGTATCAAATCGGGCAAAACAGGTCGCCGGACAGCAGCTGACCCCCAAGTAAACACACATCTGAATGATGATGACAGATCGGAGTAAGTCGGCAGTAGGGAAGTGGAGTCACGTCCATAGGGCTGCTGCATAATGGGATCGCAAATGAAGACCACGTTCCGGCAGCCTCCGAGTGCACGATGTCCTCCATTTAGTGTCCATGGTGATTTGGGGCGGGTGACTCGGGGACAAATCGGGGCGCGATAAGGCCCTAATGACGCCGCTCATCAATCTTTCTTCCCCTCTCCAACAGATACACTAGTCAAGTGTAGGGTGTATATAGGCCGCTTTGAGGCTACCCCAACCCGCTGCTGTACTGTCAATGTGTATACAGTCTCACACAAACACCCACCACTCTGGATCAAGCCAACGATCTCGAAGATCGGCCTCCCCGCCACGATGGATCATCGACGGAAGTCGAACCCCTTTGAGTCAGGTGAAGACCCGCCGCATGATTTCAGCTTTTCCTGCGAGCCCACAGATGAAGAGTGATCATTCCATCTCGGCTGCTCATAGGAAATGAGTCTGGAAATTAATGGCGGAGCTCCGGCATGCTGTGGCATATAGGATTGGAAGCCCCTGTCACTTGGCTGTTCTCCGCCGCAAATAATGTAGCTGCCACTTAATTGTTTCGAGATGGACCCTTTTGTTCCGACTCATTACGTGTCCTCTTGGTGGCATTGTCATTTCTACCTAAGCCGCCGTGCCTTTGTTGTAGGGCTTCGTTTGCTGCTTCTGTCCGGTCCCTCTGCACTGCCGCTGCTGAATAAGCTTATCGCCGACCATTCCCAACCCTTTATCTCTGATGGTTAATGAAAGTTCACAATGTCAGGCTTCGCCTCCAACCTCGGACATCCCGCGAAATGGACAGGAATTACGTCTGCTGCCTCCGGCTAAAGCATCCATATTGCGATGCAGATTATCTTCCGACCCGGAACATTCATATCGTAAAAGTGCGGTCCTGCAACCAAATGTGCAGAGAGAAGCTTGCAAAAAAAAAACCCAAACTCAATCTTGATAGCGAAACTACACACTTATATGCTCAAGGATTACGGATCTAGAGCATCTTCATCATTTTTCTTCCCTCCATTATGGTGTGATTGTTACAGGATTTCGTCGCTGGACACGGCTCAGTCCAATGCTCCTTGATTGAAATTATCCCAGCGTGCGAGGGGAAGAATCCAAGCGAGTCACAATCCGGCCCAATCTCCGCAGATAGGATTTCCCGAATTAAGGTTACCGTCCTGTCCGTTCCAGAATCTCAACAAGGTCTCTCCCCCTCCTCGATCTATCCCCCCCGCCCCCCAATACAATGTTATGCTCGGTGGCATACCACTCGGACACCTAACACACAAATATCACTCGCTACAAAGGCTCGATCGAGGGTCATATCTCAAGCGTAAAATGCATGCGCCAAGCTACCTTTGAATCGTATACTGACGTCACACATTGTTGAGTCATTGTTGCCTACTGAATATATTATGGAAACTGACCGTTCCGAACAAGAGAGCCGAAATAAATTTACCAATGCACGTCAGATTTTCGATATTTATTTTCGAACCGCCTAGCTTGTAATTTTGTCGTCCGTATCGCAGATCCATCACGCCCGTGAGAATCCAAGCACCTGGACCCGGAATTAGGCCAAAACTCATTTTTTTCCATTCCAGATCCACATCCGATCTGATCCGTCGACCACCTCGCCCATTCCCATGGAGCTCGCACCAAAATCAAATAAGTGCAGGCCTCCCCCCGTTTAAAAAAACTCTTTGGATGACACAAATACAGATCACACACATGCACGTTCCGGAAAAGAAAAATCCGGGAGGGAGGCCAGTGTCACTTCGGGCATGAGTGGTGTCGAGGGTGCCGGGGATAGCCAGCAGATCAAGTGGGGCGGAGAGAGAATTGGGTGCCGAAGAGGGAGAATGAGAGAAAGCAAAAAGTGATTGATCTGAGGAAGCATGATTGATGGCGGCTGCCTTTGAATATGGCCTGCTTCCGGCGTCAGCGACCACCTTCCGCTCACATTCATGAATAACAAGACTCCCCACCCCAAATAAGATGAATGCCCGGATACTGCTTGTTGTGCCCATCACAGATGGATCAGCAACGCTCCCGGTGTCCCTATACACTGTATCTGCGGAGGGATTCATTCCGCAATCAAGAAGCGTCAAATTCAGTGGAAATATCAAATATGGTATCAATCAACTAGTGCTGAAATCTAACGTGAGTCATGACATAACGGCGTCGGATCTTGAAAAGTCTCAAATTCATGCGATGGTTTGCTGTACGGTACACAACACTGGGTATTAAAATCCGGATGCTCTGCCTTTTCAGAGCAATTATTTTTACAATTCTGCCTGGTTTCCTCCCAAGAAATGAAAGTCCCTTACTTCCAAAACGACGATTCTGCTTTAATATTCTAGAAGGTGAGTTATTGCAGCCCCAGGGAACTAAGGAAGAAAAAAAAAGCACCACCCCCACAACACGAGATAATCCGGTTACATTTTTTCCTCCTTTTCCCTCTCTTTCTTGGAATCCCTCAACAAGCTACTAATGGAATTCTTGATAAGCCTCTCAAGCCGATAGAAAGGGAGGGCCTACCTCTTGTCAAGTCTGTTCAAATCAGTGATTGCTCCCGTCCCCTACTATTACATGATTATTAATATTGTGATTTTTTAAAGCTTCCTCGACCCTAGCAATAACAGGCCGGATTATTTCCCCCGCTGAAAAACGCCCAGGGAAAAAAAAGGCATGCACCCACAGCGGGGTGCGACTCTACCAAAGAAACGTGAAAAATGCCCAGATTAAAACAAGCTGGGAGTCAGCAGTATTTTTCCCAGGAAAAAAGCGTGATTTGGGCGGAAAGGAGAGCGCGGAAGAAACGGAAGCTGAGCGGAAGGGACGAGGTGATTTGTCAGCCCAAACATTCGTCTTTTCCCACTCCACACGATAAGTCTCCAAGTTTTCATGCGGTTCGACACCGGCTTCCTGCCAATCTGCCGGAAACTGAAACTTCAGATGACGTCAGCGGGATTCAGGCAGTCACACGGGCGCCGTGCGATTCCGCTAATGTGACAACCTGCCCTTTCAGGTGTTTTGGGAAAATGTCACGAAACACTGGGCCCAAACCATTCCCGTCCAAGACAATCTCGCCCACTGAAATAGTTCAATGTAACTATATACCGTTCAAACGACACCTAGCCTAAAAGACCACAGGTCCATGCATGGAGGATGCTGCATTCTTGCTATTGTCATGTTTATGTTGACAACAATCATCACAAATCATCCAACCATGGACTATCCTCCGAGCAGCAATAACTGGAGATATCTTGGGCAAAAACGGTATAGCCTACATTCAAAATAATTTTGACATCATTCCCAGACCCCCAAAATCCCGAAATGCAATACACTTGAAAAAAATAATATGAAGGGCCGACGATGGGAAATGGACAGGAACACTGAGAGCATCTCAGGGCAGACATATTGTTGCCATGTCAGATGCAGATATAGAAAAAAAAAATCAGGGGGAGACCAGAAGAGGAATCCTGTGATTGGATATGTTGTTTGAGAGGGCCCCCTGGATGTGAGCTGATGTTGCTCCATTGACAAGGAGCATCCAGCCTTGCTTGTATTGCGGTAGGGCGCAAATGACGAGTCAAGAGGCCTTCTTTTCAGACGGCTTTTTTATTATTTATTCCGAGTGCACCAACCCGTGATCTGGGTTACGGTCTATATCTACCGTACGCGAGGGATATACGGGGCAATCCCCGCATGAATCCAATTACGCTAAGCCGGACTCCCAGCGCTAATTGCCTTAAGCTTGCTCATGTGTCGCGTTTCGAGGACCGGGGGGTTTCCACCCAAAAGAAGAGGATCAATCCGGCGCACATCATCCCAAATTCTGATTGGAATCCGCGGGAGAGAGAGGTGAGGGAGTGGGGTGTTTGGTATGGCAGCTCGATTCCGCTCTGGGACAAACCTCGCAAGCGACAACACAGGACCATCCGTCATTTTTGACGTGGGCCATGAATGGTAAAAACTGCTGATTTAAGGCTAGCATCCCCGCCGTGACTTATGCATGCATAGGTTGGGGGAAGTTCCTATCTCCTATCCGATGGATAACGCAGGGGGGTGGTGGGGAGGGGAGAAGACGGAAAAAAAAAAGATGCGCATGCAACCCGCATCTTCTTTAGGGCGGCGATTACCCAACGTTTGATCCCATTTGGGAATTTTGATGGCGCCAATTTGGAAGGATCCACTTAATGGAGACTACTTAGCCCAGTTGGATTATGGGCCATAATCTTGGCGTCGCTTCTTCCTCGGCAACAGTGCTTGCCGGGCAAATCCAGAGATTTCCATCCAACCCCAACCCACCCACCCCGCCCCAATCCTGCTCTGAAGGACACCAAACGTTTCTCGTAAAACTTCCCTCCCAAGTCTAATCAGACGTTCATCGTGCGAAAAAAAAACGAGTCGGATTGCGGTTCCCACTCTCAACAAACGCCCTTCGCCCATTTATGGAGCAACCTCTCCACAGGAGATATGGGGAAGCCGCTGCCGCAGCCATCCCGAAGCCCACACCCCAAAGTATACACCCTGCAAACATAATTCGAGGAAAAAGAGTCGGTGCTTTTGGACCAGAACCAGAGTCTGTAATGAGCCAGCCGAGATGAAAGGACACCCGGATATATAGCGACATGGTGACAAACGATGAGGACTTAATCAAAAGGGTGTGGATGAATCTCCCGTATATTATATGAATCCAGGTGCATGGGTAGGGGATGGACCCCCGGGAGAAAAAAAAAAAAACCCTGACCCATCCATCAGGAAGTCTTTGAGGCCTATCCTGGATCGGCACCATGCAGGACCGGTTGCTTCTCTAAAGAAAAGTGCGCTCGAGTTTCTTTTGCCTTCACGGAGCCTTTTGTGTGGAGCAAGATCCCCCTCCTCACTTTTCCTTTGGGGCCTTTCACGAGAACTGGCAGGTGAGGGGGGGGGGGGGTTAGCACAGATTCATTTCCATCACGTTTTATATGCACACGTGCTCTAATCACCCACTGCTCTCGACATTAATGATCATAGCCCGTATATGCACGACTGCAACTGCAAGATCCTGGTATAATTATGCCTACTTTTTTCTTGTTTATTTCTTGAGAAAAAAAACTGGTGGTATGAACCCACGTGACGCATCTCACGGGCTGAAACATCGACTTCTGGACAGGTGTCCGTGACAAACGAGTGGGTTGGAGCATGCCAGCAGGACATATTTCCTGTGCGGAAAATGTCGATTTGGTTCCTGTGCCTTGCTCCCCACCCCCGTCTCACCCACTCCCATCAAGGCTGGAATGAGCCTCATTCATCAAGAGCACAAATCAACCAGTTCCGACTTTTCCCATTAGAATTGCCTCCCAAATAATGCCCAAGATAGCTAACCCACTCGCCTCCGCAAAAGAAAAAAAAAAAAAAGCGCGAGAAAGGCACATAAACATAAAAATATACATCCGAGTTACCTCCTGAGATGGACAATTACTTCCTGTCGATCTTTTCGCATGCAGGGCACGCTTCTGTGGGTGCAGCCACAAGATTAACGGGTCGACTATAAGGGATCAAGCTAAGTCTTACACCCAACCCTTTGAGAGATTTCGTGTCCTGACTCACTTATAATAGTCTCCGGTACAAGTCACGCGAGATATCCCCGGAGTTTTTCGCCTTTTTATGTCAACTTTCACAACGGGATGTACAGGACCCATTATTGTCACTTGTGTGCACAGCCTGCACGCACCGGATAGTTCCACTCGAACCCTACAGGTGCACGGCTCCTAATTCACTTCCATTTTACGAGGTGCTTACTGCCTGACTTTGTCTAACATTGTTCCCTATATAGCACATGCCATATACAGTCGTCTGATTACAAGGCATATTCGCTCGCCCATAGACGAATTTCGCAAATGACCGTCTCCCCCAACCCACAATGAGGCCAATCAGGGCATAAGCATGGACTGGCCAACCGCCCGGTATCTTCCATGCACTTGACCTTTACGAGGATCCAAAGCGATCTGACCATTGCAAAGGCCCGAAAACGGCCATCCTCCTCATCCATTCCCTGAGCCAGAAGAAGTTGAAGAAGAGCCAGCCAGACACGAGGGAGCAAAAACAAGGCCGGAGGAAAGGCCCGGAAGGCCGTTGACGACCTCCATAAAGCAAACCACCCGCCAGGAGACCAAAGTCCATCTTTCCCAACCAATGACCTCCCTTGTCCCATTCGACCCCTTACGACATCGTAAACACTCCCGGAACAAGTCCACGGATTTTTCCTCTCCCCTCGCCAGTTCTTGCGGAGGCCTCCGGACTCGGCAAGGCAGCCAGGGTTCGTTGAGTCACCTCCGTCTTATCACCCACTCGCCATCCGTGCCTTTTGGCCCCTAATGGCAGCCATTTTGAAGCGCCCAATAAGGACACTGACTCCCAAGCCGACGTCCATCTATGTAAAATATGTCCCAAACTCTGCAAGAATGGCCGCGGCGTTTAACGGCGCATGTCTTTTTGGATGGGCCAGCAGCCGTCACTTTCAAAATGTTCTCTCGGAAATCGCTTTTCACGACCTTTCAAACGATGTCGACAACCACCTAACGACTACAATTGTTTCCCAAAGGGACCAGACCAGACTCGTGTCTGGCAGTCGACCCCCATAATATTCGAGGGAAATCCATTAAATCGCACGACTTCCTACGTAACCCTGTGTGACAGTTTCATGAATAAGTAAATCATCCTACTCAATTATATGAGCTATAATATCACCGTCACTGTCCCTGCCAAGGTACAAGCGCATTCGCCAGCCCGTACATGATATACGGAATCCATTACGCCTCTGCCGGCCCATATATGGCGCCTGACTGCAAGTGCACGAACCATTTTTACAAGCGAAAAGCGGCCGTAAACCATCCTTTCCTCTCCTTGCCGATGATAAACACAAGGCACTAATGAGGGATTATCCGTAATGTTAGCAAGGGGATGGTGTGTCCCGCACCATTGTGACTTAAGTGTCCCCGAGCGTGGCATTTGGACCAAAACCATCCTTGGGCCCGCAATAAAAACTTTAACGGGAGCACTCAGAAATCAACCTAAACCCCTTGTAGATGCCAAAGTAACAGGGAAACCCAGGGAGGGAGGCTATGTTTAAAAAAAAAAAAAAGCGGCGGCCTAGAAGGATAATGGAAACGCGAAGTTGTAATTCCTGGTGATATACCGTAGGAGCCGGATTCCTCCTTATGCGTGCGGGGCCCCGGCAATAAATCCGGAGCTTTCACGCATAAGTTGCTCTTAAGTGCCTGAGGACTTGCTAAACACGATCCATTACTCGCGCCGCCCCGGCTTCTTGCCCAATATTCTAATTGGCCCATTATGAGCTCCCCGATACTTGAAGGAGACGCCGGCAATTTGTCAGCCCAAACGCCCTGCCATCAACTTCGTAGGTGCAAGTAACGTGTGTATACACCTCTCTTTACATCCCGCCGGTACAAAAACCCCCCCGCCTGTAAATCAATCCCGCTTTTCACGTGATTTCTTGTGTATGCGCCGAAGGAGTGAAAAGAAGATCGCCCGTATAACTCTTGTCCCCTCTTCTCCCCCGGCTCTTTATGGCGCCCTCCTAAAAATGGCAAAGCGGCGCTTTACTTGTAAGCCGTCTATATACGCACATAGATTATCCCCCGGCGAGAGAGAGAGAGAGAGGGGTTGCCTTCCCTCCGGATTTTTATTGAGACATCCAAATCTGCCTGCTTTCAACTTTAAAATGTTTTATTTAATTTGGGCCCCGATTTGGCCCGAACCAACAACACGGATGGATGGCGCCCATAACTGCCCACCAACCCATAAAAAAACGGAGAAGAGGGGGGGTGACTTGGATGGCACTTGAACAGCACAATAGACGCCACTTGCGAAAACACGCATCTTTTTGTATACTTCTCTAGGTGCTACTGCTAAATGGTAATAAGAAGCTCGTAAGTCAGAAGCCTGAAGAGATTGGAGCTGATTTGGACGGCCACCCTTCCACTCCTATTAGCAGTCCCATATAGCTTCTCCCCGAGCTGCATCAGGCTAGCCATGCTAATGGCAATCAAATGGGGCCAATCGGATGAGGTTTGCTTCTCCCGATCCATCTGATGATGATCGCGGTGCGGAGATGGATGCGGCTGCACACCCGAAACGCCTGATTGATTTTGGGGACCGAAGCTCCATTTCTTCCCGGGCTCCGCTGGCACTTCTCACCCGATCTGGCATCCATCATGGCCTAAGTGCCCAATGGATGCCCCCGCCCGCACTTCTCTTGCCCCTAAAACTCCTGCTGCTTGGACACGCAACCAAGACCTCATCTATTTCCCATTAGATCCACCATCAACACGTGTGAACTTTTTAAATACACCCAAAACATGTATCTACAGTTTGGTGCACATATCCTCCCTGAATTTGTGCTGTTCCACTCCTGCAGCATCCATCATCGCATATTTAGGAAGCTGGGCATTTCAAGAGCAGATAATAACAGTGGGTCTAAATTTTACGCCCCATATAAGACCGATCTGATTTTCTGGTAGCGCGAACCCAATTCGGAAGCGACGTTAAAGGTTGGTTAATCCGGAATGGCCCCCTGCTGGGGACACGGGGACCCGGATTGCGTCCAGTGCCGTCATAAACCAGTGTCTTGCTTGCCAGTGGCAGAAATTCATAAGGCCGCCTAAGTGGGTCCGGGAGAGCCCTAGCGACTCCATTCCGGAGGCTGGGAATGACCACCGGATTTGCCTATAAAAGCCGTCTGCAGGCAAAGTGGGGGGATGGAATGAGGAAGGTCCCGGGGTTTGTGCTCCTGGAGGACTCGACCCACCGAACACTAACGATAATGTGCTTAAGCCCCATCCACTCGTTAATTTCAATGATCTGTAGCAAGGGAAGGAAAGGCGAGAGCGATAAATAGCGGCTTTGTACACGGTAATTATAGCGTGACGCCCAAACACGCCTTTCCCCGCCATCAGCCGCCTTCCTTTTCGCATTACGCAAGCTGAAATTATGATGCCTATGTGCTCGTTACAAGTTTGCCCGACAAACTCTCACCAGGAGATCCTGTCGACTTCCACGACTCCAAGCACTATATATACCCATGGCACGCTTAACTTGCAACCCATTCTCCCCGAGCATGTTCCGGCCTTCTGCGGGGGTGCAGTCGACGATGTTGCGAGTACCGGCCTCACATTAATCTCCCTCGGCTTGCCAATTCTACACTTGGTGACAAAATGTCCTGCTATCTCCGCTACACGTCCACTGGTTCCCTTCCACGTGGAAATCCGCTTCCTAAATGCGGCTCCGGCTCCACTCCAGTCAAATGCTGGAAGCATACTCTTGTCATATACACAGAGTTTCATTGAACAGCATGTCACAAAAATATTTGCGCGATATTAAATTGACAAATATGTGCTTCGCCAGACGCTGACAACCGGTTGAGCACAGATGTTTAAAATATTTCGTCCCTCCTCCTCCTCCCCCCCCCCTCCCCCAAAGCACGCCTTCCCTGGCACGAGATGAAAAATGTACCGTCCTGCAATGGCAAGATTTCTGAGAACTCACTGCACCATAAACTTGACACTAAAGAAAAATCCCAGAATACGACAGTGACAGAAGCGGCCCCGTGTCATGTACGACATTTAAGACTGAAATGACGTTTACAACTCGGAACCCTACGACCTCTGCCGTTTTTTTTTTTTTTAAAAAAAAAGGCCATCCGCCCTATAAACCACACCCGGCAGGTATAAGTTAACACATGCAGGAATATATCCAACCACAGCATACGGTATAATAGTTACCTGAATCAATTCTCTCCCACCTACTTAGCATATCAGCCGCTGTCACGAACTGAACGACAAAAAGTCCATCCATCCCCCAAAAGAATGGGGAGGGGGGAGGGGGGGGGGAGATCATACAACGCAAGAGTCAACCAGGCGGGTTTTAACAGACGGGCTCACTTAGACTTTAATTAGGTCCTTTGTGCGATACAGGTGAAGATGAACTATCAGCGCCGTAAATAGCAGCGGGGCATATTTACGACTTGCCGTGCGCCGTCACCTGTGACGGAGTCCCGGGCAAAAGGACGCGTCGCGTGCTACCTGCCTGTATCTGTCACACGTTCAAACGACCACGATAAATGTAGATAGGACCTATCTACAAGTCGGCCTGCCAGCGCGGACTCTCGATTGCCATCTACGGTACACTGACTTACGGCCTTCCAAATACTACTTGGCTGTCACATGAGACCTCTTTAGCACCGGCATTGTTGTTTTCCTTCCTGTCACTCCCAACTCTACAGCCGTATCCTGACCGGCCAATACCTCACACTATGTTCATGTCCGGATGCAATTACCGCACCTAGCAACTGTTGTGTGATTAGCTCGCACCATATTGCGCGCTCGTATTGAATAGTCATACAGGTCGAAAGTGAACAAAAGTTCTGACATATTTTATGTGGCGTACGCCATAGTTCAATGGCAGTATACCATCCCCTCATATACGTACAGTATACACGAGCAACAGGCAGGCGAACACAAATCATTCTTAAAATCCATTTCCCCCTATCAGGTGCGACGAGGCACTGTATCTACCTTCTGCTCAGTGATGTATACGAGGTTAATACACAGTGTGCTCGGTTGACAACAATGCGCACAGAGCTGATATAGCCCATCACACATTACAGCATGACTCACTCGCTAAAAAATTACGCTGTCAATGCAAATCCTTACGTGTGCAGCTCCAGAACAGCACGCTATATGCAGCCTCTATATGGTTTTAATTAATGCACGAACAATGTTTAATGAAAGGATTATGCTAGGGCCATTCCCGTCGTCCCCCACCCCTGCACACTCGTATACCATGCCGGCCGTAAACGTCTGAGTGCTGGGCAGCTGAGAAAATTTCGCAGACTGCCAACCTTTTCCTCCGCTGTGATGACAGGAGTCTTATTATTGGCGTGAAATAACCTTTGAGCCTCCCAAGTTATGCAAATCCGGGCGTAATAATAATAATAACACTCCCCCCTCCTCTTGTGGGGCAGTGTAGCTTGAATATGGCGCGGCCCCCGAGTTTTTATGGAGGATTTGAAACAGAACAACATAAAGCAGGAGTTACGAGGTGGAAGCGCCAGTCGTCTTCCCTTCGCACAGCATTTCTCCACCGACAATTTTTATGCAAATGAGCCCTGATAAGTTTTTTCGAATGGATTCCCCAGCGACCCCGTTATTCCGCTGTCACTCCCCGAGCTTAGATTATTACTGCGGGAGGGAATTACGACGAGATGTTTCCACTCCTATACACATTTTTTTTTAGATCGAGAATTAAAACCATATCGCGTTTCTCCTTCCTTTTGTGCGCCCCCCTGTGAAAAGGCCGCAGTCATTACTTTTTTTTCTTCTTCTTCTCGTCGTCACATCGCTCGACAGTCAGGAGAGGACACCCCTATGAAATCAGGGCGTGTGAATGCGTCCCGGATGGAATGTGCCTCTTTTAACACGTCACTCACAACCGATGACACTTCTTTATTTTTCCGCGCTCCTTCGTCATTTGAATGTGATGAGGGGGGGAAAAAAAGGTGACACGGATTCGCGTGTTAATCTGCTGGTGGGTATCGGTCAGTGGGTGAGGCCCTATGTAAACACCCATGACTTGCTAATGGGACGAGCCCGGTTGTTTATTTGCCGCACACTGTGGCATGCTCGGAGCAATTGTAACAGTTGCAAGTTGCAATCTGTCCATGCGACTTTTGTTGGAAATCGCCGGTGCTTGAAGCATGTCGGCTGCACCCTGTTCAACTGCATCCTAACCCCAGGAGGGAAATAAAAACATTCGTCACACCCAGTTGCACTTGGTCATGACCGGGTCCGAATTTTTTAAAAATCTGCATCTTGATTTAGATATGTGCAGTGCAATAAAAGCTCCGCACGCGCCGGCTATAATGCAAGTTATCGTGCGTCTTCCCAATTCGAGGAATGGAACAAAAGGGTTATTTGCATATAAATGCACGGTTATCTGCAGAGAAAACGCATTAACGCAAACTGGATTGGAATTACCCGCCTAGATCAAGCCGATAGATCATTCATGTCAAGTAGCATAAGGGGAGTGTTTATCCCCGTGCCTAACCTGACGTCTATATAGTGCAGTGTATCATTGTGATTTACGTCGCGCTTGTTCACTGGAACTGCTCATAACAAATGCAATAAGGCTCGCATTTAGCCAAATTATTTTTCATTGCTTATTTTGCTCCCGCCATAGACGCTAATGGACCGATTCAGAGCATGTCAATGTAAAAAGCAGTTTTTGACCTGGACACCCAAAAGCCCTGCCGTCAGGTCTTCACCCGGATCGACAGCTGACTCACAATATGCGCCCAACACGCCACTTGCAATATTACATCATTAAATTTCAACAAGTTCAGCCGCGTCATTAATTTAGAAGGGACAAAAGAGCAAACCCCAGTTTGAACCGAATAGCAGCACCCACTCTGACGCCGAACTAGGCTCAGCGATGACAGCCGACCTGTCAACAATCCCCGCTCATTGAGCCCCCACCTATTCTGCCCACTGGATAAATAGCAGTGCATGGTGGCGACATGTCCCCCCAGCTCTGAAACCCATGCAACCTTCTCTTCACCCCTCCACCCCCTGCTCTTTACCCCCGTACACTAGGCGCTAGCTCATTTTCCCCCCTCCTCCTCAGTGTTGCATGGCGCCATACATCACGGCACTCATGACGAACGCTGCAAAATGGAACAATTAACACTCCAGCGGGCAGCTGAAGTAATTCCACATGCTCCTCCGGGAAGGCTCATGTATCACCCATCCACTTATGCACTTTACCTCCCCCAGTCCTCCTCTCCCATTTTTATCATGGGCGTGGCCCCCGCGTGGTTATTTAAACACAAGTCCCCATTGTCACATTGGAGGTTTTCCATGGGACCAGAAGACGTACATGTGAATACGTGTGTATGTGTGCAGTCATCCTTCATATGTGGGGTATGCATAATTCCTCTTTCTCCCCCACCCCTCCTGGTTCTCTCTCCCACCCTCCGTTTTAGCCTGCGTTTAGCATTGGGGTGCATGCACGCGTGTGTAATAAGGACATGCTTCGCATTAATCTTTCAGGTTAAGTGCTGCCGTCTACCAGCAGCGCTTTTCCGATGCATAGTACTTGCGCACCAAGCCAAGCTCAAAAATATGAAGAGGCTAAATGGAACTGATTCAGGATTCATGCGAGTTCTTCCTGACACGCATTAAATAGAGGGGGGGAAACGTAACCAGCGTTTTGCAAGCTGAAGCCAGTTTTACTGGATTTCCTATGCAGCTCGTGTGGGCACTAGCTTATTCGGTCATGGGAACAAATCTCACGGTTGTACAGTAGGTCGATATACAGGGTGATTCCGTCAACGTTGGCAAAAATCACAGGGTGGGTCGAGGCCCCATAGGCAAGTATTTTGCGCTTCGGTACCCATGTCCGGAAATGCCCCCGTACGTGCGGCCGTTTCCACCTTTGGTCTGTTGCGCCTGGTGGGTAGGCAACCCACCGTACTCGAAACTTGCGTTCATCAGGTGTGTCGCGTGTGGATGAGACGAAGGTAAAAACAATTGCGAGTGTCAAGTGCAAAACCTGATGAACGCAACCTTCGAATATGATGGGTTGCCTACCCACCAGGCGCAACATACTAAAGGTGAAACGGCCGTACCGCCGTATGGGGGCATTTCCGGACATGGGTACCGAAGCTCAAAATACTTGCCTATGGGGCCTCTACCCACCCTGTGATTTTTGCCAAAGATACTGGAATCACCCTGTATCTGGAAGAGACGGTCCATGCTTCACCCACTGTTTCTAATAGAGACCCCCCTCTTTGATGGCGACCATCGAAAAAGAGTGGAGTGTGGTTCAGCTATTTGGTCACGTAACCATGTTGACTGGCGGAGTTGCGTTCTCGGTATGAATTAACGGACCCGGAGTTTGTTTACTCTCGTAATTCTGCCGTTTTTACTGTCACACACGTCATCATTAGCGAAGCACCAGAACCGCTCCCTAAGGCCAATTTGTGGCAAGCAGTATATGAGGGGCCTCAATAGAGAAATGCTTCACTTGTATACTTGACGGCCATCAAAAGTGGTGTAGCACACGAGTTGCCAAACAACCCTTTTGGCCAAAGTCCCCAACCGCAATTGCCAATTACCTTGCATTTAAAAAAAAGCCGGTTGCGCGTACCGAGGACACTTCTTACCTAACGAAGAAACCTGTCTTCACGCGTGTTATCCCACACCCCGATTTTCCCCTGCAAAAACCCAAACTGACACTCCCCCGACTTGTGACTACCACGTTCCCCATATATACAGTCTGCTGAAGCCCCATGTGCCTCGGATCATTTGAGACATGCCGGCCGGCTAACCCTGACATCTCCACACCGCCATATACGAAGCCAGGCAGCACTCAAGTCGCAAACACCTCGCAAACTCCAACAATCCGGTACAAATCACCTACCCCCGCGTCTCGCCGAGAGGGGTTCGGGCCCCCGATTCTTTTCGGGGGTGGGGGGGGGGGGG
>KZ538199.1:14311-39686 GCA_000934665.2 Catajapyx aquilonaris | reverse complement strand
GGGGGGCTGCCAACAGGGCTTTTTTAAGGGCTGAGTAAAAGGGCTGCAAATGCCGTTTAGGTTGCCAGTCGCTCGTAAAGCACGCGCGACTTAGTTTGATTGACTTAGGCCCAACACGTGCCCCACCGCCTCCTGTCTAATGATCCCAGCCCCCACCATTTTTACGACCCAGTGGGATGAGAGGGGACCCAAAAAAGAAGAAACCCAGAAAAGAAGGGGGTAAGAATAAGGATAAGGAAAGAAGACAGATCCGCCTTGCCGGCCGACAACTGGCTGCAGCCCTTTTTTTTTCTGTAAAGAAGGGGGTGTGGAGATGGGTGGGTGGGGGGGGGGGTCGCTTCTCTCTATCTCTTTTGGAGAGAAAAAAAAGCCGTCGTAAAAAGCCGCTGCAGAGGGGACTTGGTTTATGTTTTGTTTGAGTCTGGCAGTGCGCGTCCTACACACGCCCAAAACGCCCTTTATGGATTGTAAATCCAGAGCTGGAAACAAAAGAGGACCAAGCTGCGTGCTGACGCAGGTTGGAAGTTAGTGTCATGTGGCCAACTCCAAAAAGGACCACCATCACCCCTCCCTTTAAAAAAAAGCCGAGAAAGAGGTGCTCCCTCCTCACCCAGTAACTCCTAATCACCCTGGCCGGAAAACGACTTCCAACTGGGATTTTAACGCCGCAATCTCCACGCACTATGCGCCTTATATACACTCCCGCATAATCATTTCCCCTTACGCAGCTGCCGCATAGCTGCAAGCATCTGGTTCATCGTCACCCCCGTTATCTGCTAAAAGGACAAGGTCCACGCCGAGCTTCCTATTGTCCAAGGAGAACCAATTCCGGCTCAGATTGCTCCCAACTCTTTTTTAACACATCCGGTAGTTTATACGACGTAGCAACTGCCTGCATTGCAGTCGCCTTTTATGCCATTAAAATATCAACCAATCAATCAATGCCATGGGGGAAATACCGCAGATCGGCATAATCCGGATTAAACTAGGGAGCTAATAAAATACCGTTCAACTCGCCCAGTTATCCTACCAGTTCAGGGGTACCCCCACCAAGCCTCATCTGTCCGCACGGAAATCTAACGCCCAGGATAGGCAAGAGGTCAAAACACCCAGCACCGCACCCGGTGCGCGCTTCTGACAGCCCAAGTTTGCACAGAATGCGAGGCTCTAATCAGTTGAAAATTGCCAGGATAATAAGCTCAATTGATTGAAAGCGATGTTCCCGCTTTCTACCCCCCCTGCCATCCTTGTGGACGTCCGTGGGAGCTTGTATTTATAAAGACGGCAAAATCCGGCTAGACATGCAGAATGGAAGTGTAGAGGGTGGTTCTATTGTCCCCCCCTTCCAAAAGTGAGGCTGGCGATGCATGCAGAATGTGTCTGTGGTGTGCAGCAGGGGTAGGGGGAAGGAGGAAAGGGAGGGGTGGTTGGGGGGGGGGGGCAATTAGAGCGCTTCCCGCGGCGCCGGCGACGTCGCTGGCTGCAGGCGGGCGTCGTCGACAATGTGGGACGTCGGCAGCTCCCCCTTCCTCTCTCCCTCAACCCCCTATTGTGTGGGATGCTGAATCACATGTGTGATGTGCACTGGGAGGGGTGGGGTGGGGAGAGAGACCCGGGGAGGGAAAAGGAGTGTATCAGTACGCATCCCCCAACTATAATGGATTGATCACGCCTGTTGACTACTCGCCTGAGGGAGGACTGGGTGGCTTCATTTGCATGCCACTCATGAGAGGGTGGGCGAATAGTCGCACAAGCATAGCCAAGAGGTGGCTGGATTGATGGGAGGGATGGGGTGGCAGGCACTACCAGTGTTGCGACTTTATCTGGGTCAGTTGGCGTCACAGTGTTGGTTGTGCATTTTGTGGGGTTGGTGCAGCAACGGCCACCAGGGTAATGCGAGCTGGAATGCGCCTCTCTTTTGTGCTTTTGTTTCATCCAATTAAACGCCCCTGCACTTGCAAAATATTAATAATGACCTGTTAATTGAACCGGAGAATTTTCCATTAGGAAGCAGCTGGAGGTTCAATGCGCGTGAGATCCATCACATCGACAACAAAATTTGCAGCTCAGGGTATTCACAAACGATGTGCAATCGTTTATCACAACGTGCTCATGCAAACAACTCATAATTAGGAATGAAAACAATAGCTTTATACAAAAGCCTCATTGTTTTCGTACGGTTCTAAACAGGCTGTGAAATGTTACTCGTATCGGCACCAAAATCAAACTGTACACTGTAAGTTATGGCATGCGTGGTGACGGGTCTGCGATCCCCGAACAACTCGTGCAACTTAATTGTACAGTACACCCACAATACACCTCGCCTGAATTCAAATTTACTCGCGGTTTACGTATTACCGCGTCTTACAATACTGTACCTAGTTAATAGCTATTAAATATTTTCATTTCCGCAGTGCAGTACTGGGCCATCCTACCATACAAAATTCCGCAGAACTGGATGAAGTAAAATTTACGTCGCAGATTAATTCCTAATCCGGTTACTGCAATTTAAAAGTTGCCCCCATCCAGCACTGCACCGCAGGCTTAACACAATTCACCATGCGCATAGCAACCCTACGCTAATCATATAGCTCTGAATAGGACTTTTTCTTGCAACTAAACTATGTGTTTGCATGTATATCACTCAGCCGAATAGTTACATATAACATTGAGCTATTCAATATATCGATTCCATTACACGACATGGTTACATGGAGCCATTCGCGGTTGAGAGTAAATAGGCTACATACTCAATTATAAGCGAGCTCGAATATAACTCTCATCAATCAACATGACGACAACGAGACAGGTCGCATAGCCACGTCGTTACCAACTTTAGAGCATATATACACTGCAGTTTGGGCCCAGTGTACCAGTGTGGATGCACTGACCCAAGCACCCGAGTCTGAGACCCCGCAGAGATAATCCACGCATCCACCCAGCGGGAATGACGTGTGGCTTTCAATACTGGCCCTGCAGTTATTAGGCAATAGTCACTGAATGTCGAGTATATAGAGGCTTGACGCGCGTCCAGTTGAAGGGCACTGCGGCCTTTTGTCCTTCTGATTACGTTCCACACACAACATTGCGCCTGAAAACAAAGGGGGGTTGCTGGCCATATATGTGCCACTTTTAGAAGCAGAACCCATAAGCACATGAACCATATGAATGCTCCTACAGCCAGAGGGGGGTTTGGGGTGGGTGAAACAATCCCAACTTGGCGGGGAGCAACCTAATAAAAAGGAGGGTGGGCAATAAGAACCCAGCACCCGATCCATATAGGTGAGCACTTTTATTACAATCATCCCTAATCATGTTCCCCGCCCACCCCCTACCCCCCATGGCTTAATCCCGCGCGTTTCAAAGGCTGCCATCATTACTTGGTTCATCAACACGGACACGCGTAATCCCATATGTCCCCCTTTCCAACCCACCTACTCGCACACATATCCTCCACATACACACACACGCCCCCAAATAATCGCTATGCGGCCATTAATAGTATTACAGGGCCGGCTCGCAGCTCGCTTATAATATTAAAAGTGGCCTGCTGGAATAATGGAGCCTATATGGGCAATTTCAATGTCAATTACTGTTTGCGCATCTCATTTTGATTAATCGGAGTGACAATCGGGCGTCAATCTGCTGTGTAATAGTTTGGGGATGGGATTGCCTGTCTGCTCTGCTGCTCTATATACCACCCCCATCCCCCTTCCCCCCCACCCACATACATGCACACACACACACTCGACTGCTGTTGCCAAGCCCCAGTTCAGCAAGCCTCGATCCTCCGGATTAGCTAGGCCCAACTCTGCCCTCCACATCTATTATCACCTATAGCTCTACATACACTGTTGCGCCAATAATCCCAAGGCAGATTTTCCCCGCGGCATCATATATGGTCAGACGGGAATATTGACGCGTGGCGCTGGAATCAGATTTTCACAAAAATTAATCGCGTTCAATATTGCCGCGCCCGTTCCTATACGGATGCCGCGCCAGTCATGCGTAACGTGTTAACGTTAATAATATTATAATCTAAAAAGGCGCTCGTATATAGTGGCCAAATGGCATGCGGTGTCAGACCGCGGGGCATAGAATTTGCTGTAACGCGTGATGGACACGGGTCATCAAATGTCCTGCACAGGACATTGGCCTATTGTTGAGATTAAAAATCCACCAATATTTCCCCATTATCTACCGCGTTTTCATGATTATGAGACATTTCCCAGTGAGTATTATGCGAGCCGGATAAGGTCCACATCGCTTTATGGATCGACGAGGCGAATATTTCCCGTTCCAGTTCATACGATGGCCAGGAAAAAAAAAAGTTGAGCATCGAAAATTATCTGCCCCATTTGCATAAAGTTGTCAAGGCCCCGCGGGCAATGTGGCAGGCGCTGATAGTTTGTTCTTGTATTGCTTCCACAACCCGGTGAGAAACGCTGGCCACAACCGATATGCATATTTCAAGCTCCCCCCCCCCCCCCAACATATGACGTGCATATCGCCCGCACTTTTTGACACATTCGCTTTTTCCCTGAGTCCGACATGTTTGCATTCAGGTGGGATGTGTACACACCATCATCTGCAAGCCGGGCACGTGCGTCCCATCAAAATGAGCGCAATTTTTTGCACGAACGACAAGGACGGATATCAAGTGGCACAATAGGTGGGATCAAGAAAGGCAACTCGGGCTAATGCATGCGGCGGGCAGAGGCGATTCCAGCCTTGTAAAGATAAATCAACAGCTCATTACTTTGGGAAAACGGGCGGAGCTAATGAGGCCACACGTGGGACAAGTAGGACTATCATCTGAGGGCCGCATGCATGGGCTACTGAAGCTGCCGCATTCGCCCCGCGGGGCGTATCAAGCCTGCCACACACTCATGGCCCAGCCGACACACACGCTGGCTGGCTTCCCCGATGAGAAAACAAAAGCTGGGGGAGAGAGAGAGACACACACAAACAGACCCTTTCGGCCCGGGCCTACCATCAAAAGGAACGCTGCTTCCATTTCAGACGCGGCTGCAAACCACCCCCCTAATGATCCCGCGGATCCCTCCCTGAATTTTAATTACTGCGTTGGAAGGCGCCCCCGGGTCCTATATGGAGACACTGCAGATGCACTTCCATTCATGACCTAACAGGCTGTCTCAGAAATTAACCCACGTGTGACTGTCACCCAAGCCCTAAAGGCCCGAACGTCTCAAATGTTTGCATAATCTTGGATTCATCAAGGCTAAGAAGCGAAAAAGGGCCTGGCTATACTAATGACGCAGCCCACTTCATCTCCATCCTTCCCCAGCACTTGGCACTAATATGGTCATTCCATCCGGGGGGCCCAGTCCGGAGTTGAAAAATACCGCAGCCCGCCCTCCAATTCATCGGCTATCAAAAGAACACGCCACTTCCACCTTTTGGTAAAAAAGTGGGGGANGGGGGGGGGCATGGCCCACCCCTCCTGCTCTTTTCTAACCCTCCTTCAAAAAAGTTTCAGGGGGAGGGCTTCGGGAATAGTAATACAATTTCCCGGCGGGTGTTGGGAAGCGGGAATGGGCGACATCTTCCCAGGCTTTGTGGTTACGATCGGTAATCAGTCTTCTTGATGAAGCCATTTAACCGCGAACCAAGAACCCACAAAGGCGCGTGCTGACAACTCCGCCGAGAACACTCTCCCACATTTACCTTTTCAGCCACCACCCCTGATATACACGGCTCAGATATATTGATTTCCCCCTCCTGTGTCTTTGCTGCTGCTTTTCCCAGTGCACTCCATATATATCCTTTGACGGCCTTCGAGGAACAATCCTTGAAAGGGGTTTTCAGGCGGGAAATTTATATACCCGCACCTTCCTTTGTAACCGGGTCCAGAAGAGATGCTCAGGACTAAGTGGACTCTCCAAGTGCCCAATTCAACACAATAAGTTGTACCAATAGCTGCGGGCCCGAAACAGACCCATTTGTACCACTCGGTCTGTGAAGGCACTCGATTTTTTTTTTCTTCGGCTTCTTATTCTCCTGTTTCACTCGGTTCTCTTGGTTCAGAGTACACACACATTATACTTCAAGTACTACTACAAAAAAGGGGCTTCCCATGTAGCCCGCGGAGATGGTCCGCCCTACCACCTAACGGACGTTGTTTATTAAAACAATATGACTAACATACACACCTGAGCAGCCATGTGCACATGCACGCCAAGAGTTAACTCTGTTTACATTCTATACAGCTGTTCCGGATACTATGAATCTATTGATCCCACTACCCCGCTAGAGAACACGTTCAGCTGCGTTACAAGCCCAACCCATCACTGTACGTTTGTGTATCAACAATCTTGGCATGGTTCGTGCCGACTTGACGAATAATCTCGCATCTCCTTAGTCACTCGCAATTAACTAGACCTGACCCCGTACATTGCATATTCCGCGCACACAGGCGGTGTTTGCCAACCGCGCATATCCCAGCATATATCAAAACCCATGAGTTTGAATCGCCATGAATATAAGGTGATGCCAAATTATGATCCGCGCCATGAATGTGCCCAACCGACCTGGCCGCCCGTCTCTATAGGACCGAGCTGGCGGAGGCAAATGGGGGCCAGAATGCATAATTAGAAAATTGGATCGTGGTGCAGTCGGAATGGGAGGGGTGGGAGTGCGTGCATGGTGCGGAAGAGATCCTCTACTCCCGCGGAGAGACAAGTGTGGATGTGAGTATGAATTCGCATTAGCAAAGCAGGAGCGTGAAACGAGAGGCGCGCGACCACACTTGTCCGCCTGCCAAATGGGCCTTTCCAACCCATTTCCGCGCTTGGGAACCACAAATACACTACTCCAGCATGCTGCTCCAGAGACCTTTTTCAACGGATGCCTGTTGCGCCCCCCCTTCGCCACCGTTCCCCGCCAATACTCCATTCCTATCACTCCCTCTGTGCATATAGGATTCAATTTGCTCGCCTCCAAAGGGTATTTGTCCGTTCATCTAACATTACCTTGTCTGCCCCCCGGCTCCATTCATTTGGCACATTTTGCACCACCCTATAATGTTCACTGGAGCCTTCAGTCACAATCTAAATGCGCCCCTCTACAACAATGTTTGAAGCATTATCTGCACACTGGGAAGCCTACTATATACAATGTAAGACTGGAGGCACCCAAATTATTTTTGTAGGCTGTGTTGAATCAACAATATTCTAATCAATACGAGCGTGTTGCGTGATGGCAAACCCAACAAGCGATTAACGTTAATAATAATTAGCCATTTTCACCTGCACTACAGTACCCGAGTTGTGTTGCCGAAAATCAATCCCCAAGCATCCGCGCCGCCCGGCAACATCGCCTTCAACCATGCTCAATACTCAAGCAGTCGGCTAATCACCAGAACTGATAGAATCCTGCCCCCCCTTCCCAGAAGATGTTTAACTCCGCAAGAATTACTCATCATAACAGCAATCAGTGGCACTGTCCATCGATCCTCNCCCCCCCCCCCCCCCATATCCATTATTTTCTCATCCATGACAAGTAGGCAAACCTACACTATATACACACGGCGAGTCGTGAAGGATGAATGCCCGCAACCCTTTTCTGCATCAGCCCCAAATCTCTCTCTCGACAACCCCCCTCGATGCCATCAAGAATGACCAATGGATGAAAAGCGTGGGCAAGCTCTTAAGAGCGGCGTCGATGCTCCTCCACTTCCTGTCCACTGGGAATGGCCGCTAATGAAGGTCCGGCCGAAGCAGCACGTGCCGGGCCGGCCACCAGCAGAGAGGAACAAATTGAAGCTAAACCCAGCAACCTCCCCGATCCCACCTCATGTGGACTAGGCACTCTGGTATACACACACACAGCGGACACAGGGGCCAACAAAAGGGAAGGCCTGCCCTGCCTTCGTTAGCCGCCCATGATTCAATCAGCCAGGCCACAATGCATCCGGGGAGGGTGGCGTTACCCTCGTTTTAAGCTTTTCCAGGCATCCTACCCAACACCCTGCAAGTCATCCCCCCGCCAACACACGCCGCAGTCAATGACCACTGGCCGCCAAAATCCCACCGCCGAACGACCACTTGGCTCCCAAAATTATGAAACCGGCCAAAATGACGTACTGCAAAACCCCCAAATTCATCGCTCCGTCGGTTAATGAGACATAATCGCGGTCAGCTCTGATCATATCGGACCCTGGAGGGCGTAACAGAATTTGGGTGTGAAGCCCCATATTTTCGGCCGGGCAATAATTTCCTTAGAACTATAAATAACGCACTCAACCCCTTCCACAACGCTAATTGCACATTCTCGCTGCGGGGGGAAATATCGCTCGCACGTCCCTGGAGGGGAGGTGCTTTCCTGGAGCGGGGGGGAACAGGTGGCGGGACACCTAAAAGGAGTCATCCAGCGCCCTTGCGGGATGAGTAACCCACCATCCAGGGTATGAAATTCCAAAGCAGTTAGTCTGGAGAATGACTCGGGGGCCGGCTCGTGACTAACGGAGATCCGTACAGTGTCCGTCACCACCTGAGGCTCCCACTGTTTCCATATATGAAAGTTTACGCAATTCCTCACGCACCAATCGTTCTGGTCCAGCAGACCCGCGCTCCCCTTGCCAGCGCGTGACTAATGCCGCGGATATGAAGCTTCTAGACCCCGTTTGCCTTCTTTCCTTCCTGGCCCCAGCATTTCCACACAAACCGATCGGCGGAGGAAATCACTGCAAGCAGCAGGAGGGGAGCGACACCCTCTCCAAGACCTTTGTGCACTTGGAGACAGTCGCTTAGTCCCATCAAAGCGGGACCCACCCACCCTCTCTCGGGTAATTTGGACTGGATGGCATACCACCACCCAACTTTAAAGTAACATCACGGGAGCTACTACTGGGTGTCTAGCGTGAAGTCTTCACCGGAGACACCCAGTGACGGGACAAGCACAACACCCAGAAAGTTACGGTGCCCACTGATTAAATATCCTTCCCCATAAGTTAATCACATTGGCCAAGCCGGCCGAGTCAGCCCGGGTGCCGGAGAAGTGCGTTTCTGTGGGGTTCTCCCCTGCCGAATCGATGATAGAATCGAATTATACAAGCTTTCCCCTCCACTTCTCCGTCCCCGGAAAAAAAGTCTTCCTTTACCGCCGCGATGGTATCTGGAAGGCGGGGAGTGTGGTGTTGGATTAGCGGGCCTAACACGTGCAAATAGGTGCGGCTTTAGGAAGCGACAGGTGTGTGGAGCTTAATTGGGCAAACAGGGGGGGCAGCCCCCGCGATAAGGCGGCCCAGGGCCCGACTTGGAACCGGCTCAGCCCAGCAAAACGCGGGATTTTCGGAGGGGGACTCTTTGTTGCTTCCGTGATCCGGTGATTTTCGGACCCGGATCCCCCCCGGGTGATAATAATCATTCCGACTGCCGGTTGCCCGGAGGTGTGAATTCGCACGCAAAATTTGATTAGCACGTCACAAAGCTGCGGCTGCAACTTTGACACCAGATCGGAGGCAACCCCCACCCCATCCCCCCCTAATTAATCACTGCAACGACGGGGGTCATCCCCGGTATTTTGCCCGAGCAACGACGGGGGTCATTCACGGTATTTTCCCCCGAGTTTCTTGCCCACTCGGGCGCGCTAGGATAATTGGAATTTAAATAGTTAATTCCACGTTGATTGATGCAACCGGGTTGTACACCGGGCCCCGAAAAAAACGCTGCATTCGAGAGGACCCCGAATTGGGTGGCTATACCCATTTTAGTTTAATTTCACAAACGCAGCAATCACGGATGGATGTCAATAGGTTTTCCCGGGTGCATGTTGCGTGCATTTCTGTCTGAACGGCCCCCAAATTGCCGGGCCTGTCGAAACAAGCCTTTTAATGGGGCGCCATGATGAAACCCCGGTTAAGAGAGATTGTAATGGGAGCCGGATCCCGAGTCATGAAACCCCTCCCGAGTGATGGCCGATATGATTTATTTATACTGCCTTAATAAAGTCGGGGTGCGGATTCACTTGGAAACGCAGGGACTTTCGCAGTAACGACACCTATAATTACCCCACATGTCTAGGCGCGGACATAAAACCGCGGGCTTTATGGAGGCATCCTTTCAACGTCAGCAACCAGTTCGGACAGGGACCCCGGCCAATAAACGAAACGGGCAAGCAAGGTGACTCACCAAATCGGCGGCCCGAGACAGGTCCAGGTCGTCGCCAAGGATGCGGAGGGTGCGGCCTTCCACCTCTGGGCAGCTTCGGGTCGTCGAGCGGCGACGACGATGATCAGAGAAGGCCTCCGGAACCAGATCGGGCAGTGGAAGAACTGGGCTGCTTACAGACATGTGGCCTCCTCCTGCTGGAGAACCGTCTGAAAATAACATTTAAAACACTCTTTTTACATAAATTCAACTGCAGTGACAACGCAAAACTTGCACAAGACCAGTAGTTACGTCCCTGGCATAGGCGATTAAAATAGCTGTTATTTTTTCCCTGCCGCAGAGGGGTGTCGCCATTGATAAATTATCCGAAGGGGGGAATACGAAAAAAAAATAAACAATGAGAAAGAAACAGATGTTGGCAAAGCGAGTGTGTATATAAATTCTTGGCGTAATTTAATGACTTATGGAGACTAGCGAGGGGGGTGGGGGCGGCGTGACAAAAGAGTCGGCAGGTCAGTTAAGGCTGGCCGAATAAACACCCTCTTGGCTACAGGCGCATCGGCGAATTGGTTTTCTCTATAGGAGGCGAGCGTGCCATTGACAAGGGGATTTATTCCGGGGTGCGGACCATTACTTTTGTCTGCCGCCCGTCGTCTCCCAGGTTTTTGTCAAGCGACATCATCAATCCTCTTCCAAGCCCATCAGCTCAGACCAACAACCACCCCATATAATGCGCTACATGCATATATCGAGTATTCCGCGCCTATCTGATGGTCGCGCATCAAGCAATCTCTCCCGCCCATCGTCCTGGAAAACATCACGCCCTCACCAACCATTGTGCCCACTGCTCAAAGTCAATAAGTCACGACGACCAGTTACATGCTGAGGTTGCATAACAGATCTATACAGGGTGCATCTAAAAATGCACAATTTTTTCTTAGCATTTCATTACGTAACAGCAGTACCCCAACGTTTTCTGTCAAGATCGCAGCTTTTTGCTCCCCATGAGCTGCGAGCCAAGAACACGGAAATGCCGTGACTCAACCGCTTACTTGTAAACGCAATGGTAGTTTACACCAGTCGCGTTTGTCGCAGCAGCCACCTTCTCAATACATTATTTCTGATTCCTGTTTCCTACAAATCGGTCTGCGTGAGAAAGGCGGCCCCCTAAGTAATTCAAAGTGAGTGTTCATTACGCGCACCCGGTTTTTTTCTCCTGCGAAATACAAGTTTAATGCGGTTAGACTGGTTCCGGTGTTTGTGGATTAGAGTGTAACCCCAGAGGGCACCGCAGCAGGAATTAGTTCTGCATGGCGAGATGAGTGGTGCCAAAGTGAACAGGAGGGCGCCTGCAACAATGTCATTAGGGATTCTTTGCATTTCAATCAGCCTGATCTTCCTCCCTCCCTAATATGAGCCTTGTTTCGCCGCAAATTAATAAATTGCACCGTCTTCCTGGCATCTGAGTAGCCTCCGGATGAGACCTGAATTATTAAATCCGGTGATTGCGTTGGTATATGCTGACACGGGATTGGGTGTGAAGGGGGATCAAGCCACCACTGCCGCACACAATAATGGCCCGTGTGGTGAAGTGCAAGCAAAGGCATGTGTGAGCGAGGTGAAGGGAAAGTGGCAAAATGGGAACCCCATATACTCAGCAGGGTCATTCCCACATGCTGGTACTTGGGTTACAAATCTCCCCAACGGCCATTGTGGCTCCGAGTGAGTGAGTGTGTGTGTGTGAATCAGCGTCTTGATGGTAATTCTGGAGTGTAGCCGAGCGCATTATTAGGTTTTGCTGGCTGCTCTACAATCCCGCCATTCATCACGAAGGCCATTATTCCACATACGATTTTTGCTGAGGGCCCCACACCCGAGTATGTGAGTAAGTGTGTGTATGCGTGCGAGGGGACCCAGGGGAGGGAAAGACTTGGGCTGATGCGAATCCTCCTAAACCTCTATAACGGCACTCAAAACCCCTTGCACTACCCTTTGAAAGCAACGTGATGGCTTTCATAGGTGCCCGTTATGCACGACAACGATGCGATACGGTTGGATCCGACAATAAAAGCAAACAATGGGATTACTGGAGTCGCAAAATTTGCCACCGTATAAAGATTGACAGCGGACTAATAAAATAAAATAAAAAAATCCCACCCTCACCTCCCCTCTTCCTGATATGAAATGGCTGACTTGACACAAGTATTATTCCCGGCACCCAGATGGAAGTGCGTTACTGTTTTATACTGTGGTGCGATTCGAAATACGGCCTTCCTTATCGCGCCCGACCATCTTCCCTTGTTGGTCCAAATGACTCGCCCAAGTTGGGAGTAAATGTCTTTCCCATGTCGGTGGGCGGCAAGAAACGACGTCGTTGCCAGCCGAGAAGGTTCAGGCGCCTTCCTTTTGTCAGCGGAATGCGAGCATTCTGGCAGGCTACACAGAAAACGCGGGGAAGAAAATTCGCCCAATGAATATTGGCCGCGGAGGGTGGCAACAATCCTTGGGCTCGTTTCCGTTCCTCTCCAAGCTCGCCTTCCGGCCTTTTGGACTCCGGGAAAAGGGACACCAGATAAAAAGCCCTTCCGCTTCTCGCCTCCACACGACATTTCCCTCTACTCGCCATTGTCTACCCACACTACGTTCCTTCGCTCGCCACTATATTGTTGCGCAACTTAATGATCACCTTGTACACACACTTTGAGCTGACTCGACCGTACCGGCAGCGGTCATAATTTGAAAGCGACCATTCCGTCCGTTTTAAAAGCGCTACTTTATCACTTGTTCCGCTTCAATTACGCCGGTTGAGTAGGTTTAAAAGAGAATGACCTTCGAGGTTGAGAAAATCCTGCTTATTGGATCATGGAGTTGTTACTTGCTGGAGTACGAGTCCTTTTTATAGGAGGGCAAGAGAGGGGGGGCTCCCGTCGGCAGCAACGAGCGGAATTCACGTCCGGAATGATGCCGAGGAAAGAATGATGGCTGGCGATAGATAGCCGAAGTCCATTGGGAATATGAGGCAGGGGACTGCTATACAGGATCCCAGTCAACCTAATAAAATAAAATAAAAGCCCCATCGGCGGGGTCCCGGTTGTGGGCGCTGTCGTACAGCCCAAGAGGGTGTCCCCCTACATATATCTACCCCAACTGGAGCTTCATCAGCAGCTTGGTGTGGCGGCCCATAAACCCCTTTTACAGCTCCCTCATAAGGTTTGGGGAGCAGATATGATAGCCGGAGAGGGGGTGAAAAAAAAGAGGCGAACAGCCAAGCCACGATCAATTAAAATCAATCGCCCAGAAAGCATCTTCTGCTGCCGAGGAGAGAAGATGAAAAGCTATAGGGTGGATATAACACGGCCATCTTCCGCTTGCCTCCCCAGCACCGTCATGCCTAAACCTTATAGCCGCGCCACGTCCCCATGTGAAACACCCATAAACCTGCCAAATATCAATGGTGTCAATAAAAATGTTACTGGGGGCCCCTGGCCAGCCCCGCATGCATCACTCCTTATAACCATGACTGATATCGTCCATTCGGGGTAGATACCCACACACCCCCATGATTGCTCACATGAGCCCGTCTTCTTGCTCCACAATACCAGAATGCATACAAAGTGCACGCGCCCATTACAAAAAATAAAAAAAATAATAAAAATCCCGCCCTTCGCCCTCTCCGGGCTCACAATCTGCGTGCCATAATAGCGACGCAGCGTTTTGTGGATGACCCAGGTCATTCCCAAAGGTGGCAATATCTGGCCCCCTGCACGAGATGCAGTAACAGCAGCAAATCCCCCCCAGCAGCCAGCATGGGCCCATGCAGAGGAGGCGTCGTAAAGGGAGCGCAGGACGCTGCATGAATTTGTGCTTGATTTGGACTTGATGGCCAGCATAAAGTGTGGCAGCCCCTAACGCGCCAGCCCTAAAGGCCACAACTCGCATGACTTTATATGCGCCGGCTCTGATATGGTGTTATGGAAGCCATTGGACAAGTCCCGCGGCCACTCTCTCATCATCATTATCCGACTCATCATCGCTTGCCACCGCTGCTTCCCTATATATATACATGTGCACACTATCTCCTTATCGCTGATCGTCCCCAGCAGTCAAGTTGCCCAAACAGGTGACTTGTTTTTACAACCTAACGCACACCCAGAAGCCACCCTCCAAAAATTTGAATCGCACAGAAATGCAGAGTCAATGGACACCGGAGCGTGACTGAACAGCGTTGGGGGTGATCGATGGGCCTTTTGTCTCCTCTTTTTTGGGCGCATTGCTTGCCAACATTCGTCAGTCGCCTGCTTTTGATCCACGTATGAATGCACAATCCACAAAAGACCTCCCGGATACTCTCTTTCGCTCATTATTATCATTCTCTCTGCGAGTGCGTTTGACGTGCCCATCTCGGTTTCTCCATTAGGATATTACACGCTTTTATTCCAGCGCGTGTGCTCGGCTCTCGAATTATCCTTCTCCGATGTTCACACTTCGTGGTTCAAACGACCTGCCTGTAGTTTTCTTGCACTTTTAACCAAATGACGTTGTGTGTCAAAAGGGAAACCGGGTCCCCGTGATCATTCTCGCGTGCTGTAACATGAGACTGAACCGCATATCGCTGAAACGTATATTACGGTTCAACTGTTCAAGCAGACTGTGAGTCAAGCAGGCTTGAGTAGTACAGTGATATCAACCTATTACTCATATTTCTCGAAAATGCTGGCACGTGGATAACTATTCAAAATTCATTGAGATCAGTTTCAGCTAAGAAGATTGTAAAATAGGGAATCATCTACGAATGCCACGAATATTAAATTTATTAATATACTTTGCAGGTTCCTGTCGCATTTGGTGGCCATTTCAAACGTAAAAACAACAACCATATTCTCAAATTTGCAACATTCTGGCCGCTACAACTCTGCTCCTTCGTGTTTGACTGCCTGCCCACTCCGTGGCGCTACAGTTGAGAGGAATTTCATGGATTAAAAAAAAAAAAAATAGAAAGAGGCAAATAACTATAATTAAGGGTTATAAGTCTAAAAACTGATCGAAATGAGATCGAATGCGCTGAGACACTTAATTATTGGAGCCGAAATTGATATATGGAGCAGCTAAAATCCAGTCCCCCACAAGTATTATTCCAATTATTGGTCCAAATGACTTGCCCAAGTTGGGAGTAAATGTCTTTCCCATGTCGGTGGGCGGCAAGAAACGACGTCGTTGCCAGCCGAGAAGGTTTGGGCGCCTTCCTTTCGTCAGCAGCCACCCTCCAAAAATTTGAATCGCACTCCTGGATTGCAGGTGAGCATGAGATATATCGTAACTTAGGGTATATCACAGCAGCTTGAGTTAGGTACTGATGGATCAATGTCCGTGCAAACCCTATAATAATAATAATAATAATAATAATAATAATAATAATAATAATAATAATAATAATAATAATAATAACAACAACAACAACAACAACAATAACAGCAGCAGGCTTATTTTCATCATCATTATTACTGATACTATTATTATATTATTATTATTATTATTATTATTATTATTATTATTATTATTATTATTATTATTACTGCTGCTACTACTACTGCTGCTACTATTGCTATTAGGGGGCACGGAGATCTGAAATACGGTCAAGTTCAACGTCGTACTCATCAGTACTGGCATTCTTAAATTCTTCAACCTAAACCACTAACTTTATTTTTCCAGGTCGACCTTAAGTTTAATCATCAAAAAATTTTAATGTAATTTCTCCTGATGTCACTTGGCCATTGCTCATGTCCGAGATATTGTTGAATTCTACAACTGTTTCAATGTTTTAAGAGCAATGGCCAAGTGACATCAGGAGAAATTACATTAAAATTTTTTGATGATTAAACTTAAGGTCGATCTGGAAAAATAAAGTTAGTGGTTTAGGTTGAAGAATTATTTAAGAATGCCAGTAATGAGTACGACGTTTAACTTGGCCGTATTTCAGATGTCACCACTTTTGACGACCAAGCAGTCAGGAGAACTTGGCCTTTTTTACAGAAATGTTTTTGGTGGTTATCATTACTGCTACTATTGCTATTATTATGATTACTGGTACTATTGCTAAGTATTATTACTACTGCTACTACTACTACTACTACTACTACTGCTACTATTGCTATTATTATTACTGCTGCTGCTGCTATTATTATTATTATTATTATTATTATTATTATTATACTACTACTACTACTACTACTACTACTACTACTACTACCAGCCACATAAAAACACTATAATACGGTTTAATTACTCTTCACTGTACCAGCAGTTTTTTCAACTTAAAACGACAATACATCCATTACGGCTTTTGGTGCACGTGGCATATTTCCACAACCACGACACAACGTTAAGTCGCATTGCTGATGTACAGGAACACCTCTGACAACTCCTGCTAGTTTGAAAATAACGGTCACCTTATCCGTTGGGAAAACCCGCCAAAACCTAAGCGAAAGCAATATTGATCGACTGACGTCACAAAGGTTGCCAGGTCCAAAAGACCAACACCGCAATCTTTGATCTTCCGGTCTCTGCATGCCTGCACGCCATCTCTCCCACCCACCCCCAACCCTGCCCTTCCGCACACCCCCCTTTTGCCCCTTGTCCGCCCCTGGCTCCTACCTCTCTGCCGACGCCTTCATATAGCTTGGACCATCAGCGGGATCCAACTGTATCGGTCCCCCGCTGGTTCCATCCATGGCTCCGGAGTCCGAACCCATGTGGTCTGCCCTGGTCCGGCCCCAATATTGCTTGGAATCACCACTGACGACTGGTTTTCCAGTCACAAATGTTCCGACTTCTAAAGTCAAGTCACCAACAAGTTCGGTCAGAGCCGCCCCCCTCCCGCCCCGGGGCCAGAAGGACACCACACACCGAAAACCCAAGCGCAAAGGGTTACAATCATGGACCAATACATTACACGCAAAATGCAGGAAGACCTCGAGGAAGAGACGCTTCTCTGAATGACTGACTGATGCCCTCGCCAGAGGCGCTGTTACACTTCTCCTCGTGGTCGTGGTAACATGCTGTCACCTGGTGGCGTGCACCCATATCATAAGCCGCATTGCTACAGTACCGTACAATTGCTGAGTGCGCACTTAGGTTTGCCAGGGATTGCCAGTATGAACCTTCCTTTTGGTGCACGTGGCCTATTGCCACAACCACGACACAACATTAAGTCGCATTGCTGATGTACAGGAATACCTCTGACAACAACTGCTAGTTTGAAAATAACGGCCACCTTATCCGTTGGAACAACCCGTCAAAACCTAAGCGAAAGCAATATTGATCGACTGACGTCACAAAGGTTGCCAGGTCCAAAAGACAAACACCTCAATCCTTTGATCTTCCAAATCCAGCCATCTTTGATATTCTGGTCTATGCATGCCTGCACGACATCTCTCCCTCCCTCCCTCCCACCCACCCACCCCAACCCTGCTTTTCCGCACACCCCCCTTTTGCCCCTTGTCCGCCCCTGGCTCCTACCTCTCTGCCGACGCCTTCATATAGCTTGGACCATCAGCGGGATCCAACTGTATCGGTCCCCCGCTGGTTCCATCCATGGCTCCGGAGTCCGAACCCATGTGGTCTGCCCTGGTCCGGCCCCAATATTGCTTGGATTCACCACTGATGACTGGTTTTCCAGTAGCAAATGTTCCGACTTCTAAAGTCAAGTCACCAACAAGTTCGGTCAGAGCCGCCCCCCTCCCGCCCCGGGGCCAGAAGGACACCACACACCGAAAACCCAAGCGCAAAGGGTTACATCGACCAATACATTACACGCAAAATGCAGGAAGACCTCGAGGAAGAGACGCTTCTCTGACTGATTGACTGATGCCCTCGCCAGAGGCGCTGTTACACTTCTCCTCGTGGTCGTGGGGTCGTGGTAACACGCTGTCACCTGGTGGCGTATACCCATAACATAAGCCGCATTGCTACAGTACCGTACAATTGCTGAGTGCGCACTTAGGTTTGCCCGGGATTGCCAGTATGAACCTTCCTTTTGGTGCACGTAGCCTATTGCCACCACGACACAACCTTAAGTCGCATTGCTGATGTACAGGAATACCTCTGACAACTCCTGCAAGTTTGAAAATAACGGTCACCTTATCCGTTGGAAAAACCCGTCAAAACCTAAGCGAAAGCAATATTGATCGACTGACGTCACAAAGGTTGCCAGGCCCAAAAGACAAACACCTCAATCCTTTGATCTTCCAAATCCAGCCATCTTTGATATTCTGGTCTATTCATGCCTGCACGCCATCTCTCCCTCCCTCCCTCCCTCCCTCCCACCCACCCCCAACCCTGCCCTTCCGCACACACCCCTTTTGCCCCTTGTCCGCCCCTGGCTCCTACCTCTCTGCCGACGCCTTCATATAGCTTGGACCATCAGCGGGATCCAACAGTATCGGTCCCCCGCTGGTTCCATCCATGGCTCCGGAGTCCGAACCCATGTGGTCTGCCCTGGTCCGGCCCCAATATTGCTTGGATTCACCACTGACGACTGGTTTTCCAGTCACAAATGTTCCCACTTCTAAAGTCAAGTCGCCAACAAGTTCGGGCAGAAGTTCGGGCAGAAGGACACCACACACCGAAAACCCAAGCGCAAAGGGCTCGGCAAAGGGTTACATCGACCAATACATTACACGCAAAATGCAGGAAGACCTCGAGGAAGAGACGCTTCTCTGACTGACTGACTGACTGATGCCCTCGCCAGAGGCGCTGTTAGCCTGTTACACTTCTCCTCGTGGTCGTGGGGTCGTGGTAACACGCTGTCACCTGGTGGCGTACACCCAAAACATAAGCCGCATTGCTACAGTACCGTACAATTGGTGGGTGCCGGTGGGTGCGCACTTAGGTTTGCCCGGGATTGCCAGTATGAACCTTCCTTTTGGTGCACGTGGCCTACTGCCACAACCACGACACAACGTTAAGTCGCATTGCTGATGTACAGGAACACCTCTGACAACTCCTGCTAGTTTGAATCACCTTATCCGTTGGCAAAACCCGCCAAAACCTAACCTGAAATCACAAAGGTTGCCAGGTCCAAAAGACCAATACCGCAATCTTTGATCTTCCAAATCCAGCCATCTTTGATATTCTGGTCTATGCATGCCTGCACGCCTCTCTTCCACCCACCCACCCACCCCCAACTGCCCCAACCCTGCCCTTCCGCACACCCCCCCTTTTGCCCCTTGTCCGCCCCTGGCTCCTACGTCCTACCTCTCTGCCGACGCCAGCGTAGCTTGGACCATCTGCGGGATCAAACTGTATCGGTCCCCCGCTGGTTCCACCCATGGCTCCGGAGTCCGAACCCACGTGGTCTGCCCTGGGCCGGCCCCACTATTGCTTGGATTCACCACTGATGACTGGTTTTCCGAGCACAAAAGTTCCCACTTTCTAAGTCAAGTCGCCAATAGTCCGCAAGTCCGGTGAGAGCCCCCCGGGGCAGAAGGTCAGCACACATCGAAAACGCCAACAAGGACGCTTCTCTGACCGACTGATGCCCTCGCCAGAGGCGCTGTTACACTCCTCGGCATGGTCGTGGTAACATGCTGTCACCTGGCGGCGTGTATCCATAACATAAGCAGCATTGATACAGTACTGTACTTGTAAATGATGAGTGCGCACTTAGACAGGGACTTCAAGGGTCGACCCGGCCAATAGGCCCTAGACGGATTGCCAGTATGAACCGGTATCAATGTTGTACTGTACTGTTCGTACATACTGTCTAACTCCGGATTGACCCGGACGACATACATGTTTGGGATAACCCCGAGTCCCTTGTCGTTTGATGGTATAATAAAATATTATAGCGTCAAAATTCTTACTCGATTATGCGGAGGTTTGACCATTTCCGTCGCCATTTTTAGTCAACGGTCCCCGCAAGCCGTCACTACTGCCCTATCCCCGGATATTTTGCCGGATCTCCTGCACAGGCAGGTACAGTACCTGACAGACATTGTACCTACTTAGTACAAAACCGGAATCAAGCACAAATTCCGCAATCCAACTATCACTTTCATACCCACACCCTGAACTCTTTGCTGCTAGCACCAGTACAAATCCACCGCATTAAAAATAAAACCCGGACTACCCAAAGTGCGTACAAAAAGTCCCAGAGACCACCCAAAGCACCAGGAGACAATCGAGCACAAGTTACGCACTGCCAAGGCGAATTAAATCAAACGCTCCACTCAAATCCCAACTCCCGTCCACAATAACACTTTTTATCCTCGGCTGAAGAGGGCCTTCGGACTCTTTTTGCCGCTGCCGAACCACTCTGTCGAACGCCAAATTAACCCCCCCATAAATAAATCCGCAAACAAAAACCCATCCCAACTAGTCGAACCATAAAAAAAAGAGAGAGAGATGCTGGGGTATAGGGGGGGGTGGGAGGTAGATGGGAAAGAAGAAGAAGAAAAAAACCCAGATTGATTTCCCAGCCAGCTTATCAGAGGCCAAGTCTAATTGGGATCCTTGTTCGTTTCCAAGGATGCTGACATCTTGACAGTCGACATGAGGGCAGCTAAGAAAACGCAGGATTAAGAGCCCGCAGGTCGACACGGATCATATGCGAAGGCGCCAGCCAGTGACATCTGAATGCACCATTCAGATTTTCTTGACTAGATAATGCAGTATTCTAACCCCCCCCCCCCTCCTTCCTCGGTTGACACGGAATATGGAACGCTCCATATTAATTTCATTCATTTTTAAACTGCGTCGACTAACTGCGTTAGTGTCCCAGTTTTCAATGACAATCCTTCTAACAAGGCGTTGCTAATTGCAGTGCAAGTCATCCGGATACAGAGGTAGTTCAGATGCAAATATCCTATACTGTATACAAAATGTACTGGCAGCGATCGATGGAAAGTCCAGTCACGCAGTAGTTGTCTTCCTCTTAACTTTGTGAAAATTTGGATGAGAAAGTCACGAATTTCCTAATTGGTTTCAAATTAAATGGGCCGTTTAATAATTTTTATCCGACTAATTTTTCAGAGCTGCTTATACTGCTAACTGAAGCCGAAGTTTAAAACGACTGCCAGCAACAGGTCGCACAGTCGGGTATTGCAATAGTGCAATATCAATAAATGCCAGTGTAGCGCAAATATAAAACCCCATAATATTTGGGGCCACCTGCGCCATAAAAATTCACAATTAAATTCGCAAAGTTTCCAAGCACCCCCTGTAGCCATTTCAAACGTGAAAAAACTCGCATCTATTTTCTTTTAAGCGATCACAACTCACCGAGTTCACTGTGTCATCTAATGTACAGGTACCGGTTAGTTCGCCAAGTACGGCCCGCACTATTCAAATAACTTATTACGCAACTATAACTGTCAGCATATGAGACAGGCCCATTTTGTTTATTTCTTGAACCACGCCAACATGCCCATAATGCTACAAAAAAAAATATCGGCCATCATCTATGCACCGACAATGTGGACGAGTGTAAACGTGAGCTGTATAGCGCCACAAATTCAAGGCTCATCTTGTCTTTGCGACTCCCAGGGAACCAATCCACAAATCCAATATCAGTTGGCAGTGTCCGCTTTTGTTCGCCTGCCACTTTTTGTATAAAAGAAGGCCGTGCAGCAGTTGGGATGAGGGTGGGACGTATAGGGGGAGGGCGGGGGGGGGGGAGAGAGAGAGAGAAAAAGCCCAGGATCTACACAATCAGAGGAGATTAGAGAGCTCGTTCCGTGGCTGTGCGAAGCGACTTAATAACGTTTTGTGCGGTGGAATGAAAATCACTGATTGGGAGGACTCAACCGCAACAAATTGAAAGAACACGTGTGGACTTCAGCTGGTAAGAAAACCAGCTTCCAACAGACAAGAGGATGCAGTCACGATCTCCTCAGCCCCCATACCTGTCCTGTCATCGCCCGATTCAAAAGAACCTCAGGAACAATTTACTTCGCCATTGCCAGTCAATATCAAAAAACATGAATTAACATTTCATTCACAATATAATAAATTATAATTTATAATTTTCTTACTGAACATATAGCAGACGCATCAGAAGCTATATGACGCAAGACCATCGTGGAAAGCAGCCAAGAAAGTTTCGCGAGTTTTTCACGCCCGAAATATTCCTATTTTGACATTCCCGAGGACCAAATCCGAGCAACCCAGCTACTTTACATTCTGCCACATAAAAATGCGGAGGTCTAGTATGCGAGTGTGTGGGGGGTGGGCGCCCTGTTTCGGCTCATTTGGTGGGAGTCCATTGGAATGCGAAAAGACGTCCCCCCCCCCCCACCCCTCCCCCCGATAAAGTGGAAACCGTAATAATATAAGTCCGCGGGAAAATACAGCTCCCAGATATGATGGACTGGGCCTGGAATTACGACTTCGTGTTTACGACAAAATGACAGGGACCAAGTGTCTCGCGGGACTCTCGCCTAATCTCGACTCTAATATATATATTTTTTTATTCTTTACCCTCTTTCCCTTTCGCAAAAACATAATCCGGCGCCCATTCAGTCACAATACATTTACTTCCACCTCCCGAGTGACGTATCGTAAAAGGCGACCGAATATTTATGTCCCCCCGGTTATTCTCCACATAAACGAATGAGCTGAGCGATATACCCTCGTTTCTCCCCCNCCCACCCACCCCCTCCAGCCGCTCTTTTCTTTTTCAATGAAAAACTTCGAATGTAAATCGGAGGGCAATATTTCCCAAAAATTTTCCCTCCCCGCTGGCGGCCGAGAAGAGCCGACGAGGAGGTTAGCCCCTTCTTTTGCTCGTTTTCTTTTTTGTCACGTTATGTTCGTGCCAGTTTTCCGTATAGGGGACGCTTCCCAGCGGAGCAGATGACTTGGAACTGATTCCATCCGCCACTGCACCAGGGAGGGAGGGGATTTCAAAAGCGGCGGTAGTCAATATGGAAACGATTTCCAATTGCTTCGCCGGGACAAGGACTCCCCACCCTCACACATCTCCATGTTACATTACGCCCTTCAACTGCGACCAGTATGTTGAAAACCCTCCCAATCATATTTGAAAAATGCTGATTCGATTTATGCATCGAATCTGAATCGGGGCCCTTTCCCGGCCAAGTTCAAACCGACGCGACGTGACGACTTTTCTCCGCGCTCTATATACTGGCGGAAAATTCAACTTTCGATCAGTGTGGTGCAGGCTCGGTACCGACAAATGAATCAATGCAAGCCTACCTGAAAAGAAGCCATAGGTGCCCTGCACTGGTGAGAAGGTGAACACAAAGCTGGAGCTGGGTGTCTGGGTGCCTATGCTCCTGGCCTCCAGGTCGTCGCTCCCACGACTGTCCAGCAGACCATCTCCGTCCAGGTAGCCTTGGTCATCAGGCTCCATCGGAATCAGCTCCAGGGGCGGGGGTGGAGCACGCTTGATCTTCCGAAGAGGTTCGCCCTCGGGCCCACCAACACAACATGCCCCCAGCTCGTCATCACCTTGCATAGACATGGCGTAGCCGCTCTCCAACTCCATCAGTTCAGCATCTGGAGCTACGGAAGAGACATACCCCATGAGTCGCCCCACACTCCAAACGAACAAGAACCAGCTATGTGAATCCTTACTGAAACGTAACGGAGGTTGTGGAATGGTGACGGGCGGGCTCGAGTCCCTTCCGGCTGTGTTTCCTGTCTCCTCTTCCTCCTGAGCATTGGAACTGTCGCCCTGTAGTTGGATGGGGTCCAGCCTGGAGTGTCCAGGGCTGCAAGGCTGCGAGAATGGAAAAGACAGCTCCCCGGGCGAGGGCTCATATCCGCTGTCGCGTCGCCACGACGTCCTGGGTCGAGCACCTCCGCGATGGACCTGGCCTGGAACACCAGCACTTCCTCTGACGAAGATGCTGCTGGGCATGCTGCCGCTGGATATGGCGGCAGGCAGCTGCCCGTCGCCCAGAACGCACATCTCCACCGGATCCAGGCAGTCCTCAAAGACGTCGTCTTCCATCATTGCTACTGCCGCTTCGTCTCCAACTGCAGATTGACAACACATATGGTCACCTATGTGGCCCAGGAACAATGAATTGTGCTTGCCACAGATATTGACAACCCTGTATACGCATATAATTCACAATATACTCAACACGTATCGGCTACAAACTAAACAGCCTCCGCTCGGCTCAATCAGCAAAGTAGTAATTACATCCGAGTCCCATAAGTTAAACTATGCTGTATCATATTGGACGCTCTGCGCTAACCAATATCGAGTTGCGCTGATGACAGCGTTCCTATATATGACACATTATTGCTCTCGAATAACATCTATATATAGCCTTAATCAGTGGCAAAGTCCATAAACCTAGCGCAGGCAGGATGTTCGCAAGTTATACTTGTTACCATACTATGTGTACAATAGCTGTTCGACGTTTTACAGGCCTGTATGCTAATAATAAGCGATGAAAAATGCTATACATAACCATCAATGTACCGTTCCCTACAGGATAGACCTCCACTGCGTATCTCGTATTTCAATTCTGACCGCACTCGACATGTGTGGAACAAGAAGCCAGTTTCCGCATCCGTTGTCGTGAGAAAAATATCAACCGCACAAAGGCAAGAACACTACACCAAATATAAGACACACACAATCACCCTATAAAATTATTTTACGAGGGTGATAGAGGTGATGATGGTTAAACCAGGAACCATTAAAAAAGTGTTATTGACTCGATGAAGCAGGCATGGGTCACACACAGCTGTATAGCAGTGCCTATACAGCACCAAACAGCTCCATATCATGGAAACCAGAGAACGCTCCCTTGTGCATATTGAATCGAGTGAGATATCAAATGCTCCGACAAGATGCAAAGTGTCCCCAGGCATTGGTCATTCGTGGCCCGCAACCTGATATTGATAGGCCCCTCTCTGTCTCTCCCTTGGTTCCATCTTGTATCCATCAGAATAATCGCATTTCCCTGCACACAAGACGTACGTCTCTCTATCCCAATTCCCCTCGGGGGCAGATTCGAATTGAGTCTCGGGAGGGGGAGAATCCCTTCAGAAGGAACCAGCCGCATATAAGGACAGTCTCCAAAAAATCTACCTCCACTTTACCGGAGCAGGCCTCGTGTCTCCACTTCCACCTTATTCCACGTTTCATATGCACCCAGTTGCCTCGAGTGATGCCGAAATGACACTTTGGCCTCTGGGGCCGGAAAACGTGACGAGGCTGAAATGGACGTGTCAAGTGCACCCGTGTGGGGGGAGGGGGGGGGGGGGGA
>KZ538199.1:0-14178 GCA_000934665.2 Catajapyx aquilonaris | reverse complement strand
CCCCCCCCTCCTCCTCCTCAAACCGCAAGAGATAAGCAAGTTTCTTTCCCTCAGCATCAGCGCCCGATGGAAATGAAGTGCTCCATTATTCCCCATCGCCCGCTGAAACCCGAAACCGCGGAAGCTATTTCCCAGACCCCCGGTTTCTGCCTCCCCAGAATTTTAATAAGCCCCGATATTTAAACACAGACTTTTTAAAACAAAAAAAAAAGGAACCGAGGTTTTAATTGAGTAATTCCACACCTCCCTCCGCCCCTCGGAAGCTCCTTATTTCGCAGGGGTTAATTGGACCCGCATTTTTCCCCCATTGGGTGACAACTCCAAGTGCAACAGACTTAATGAATTTAGCGCCAAGTGTCATCTCTTGCTGGGAGTCCACTTCATTAGCTGAGGAGACTCAGCTCGCATCTCATTCGTCATCCTGACTCTTAATCCGCCCTGTGATCCAATTATTATTCTGCTTATTATCCTGAGGGGTTGCGCGCTTTACCCGGTGTTTTCCAACCGGGGGGAAAAAACAATGTCCCCTGGAAAAAGGGTTAGTCTTGTCAACTCTCCTCCCATCATCATTATTCCTCCCGTCACATATCTACTTCATTGCGGTGGTGCATCCCTTGGTGACATCACCCACGGGTATGTTATATGCAAACCCAATGTCCGGGGGAAGGGTATAACTTGCGACGCACATTACTAGAGCGTCTTCATCAGTGGCCGACCAGGGATTGATAAGATGCGAAGGCCGAATGAAATCACGGCGTCTTAATACTGAACAAGTGTCGGATGACTCACTGCGTTATCAAAGTGTGCCCTTTTCGCCTTTATCGCCTTGCATGCATTTACCAAAGACACCTGTCACTTGTTTACAAGGGTTCAGAACGGCAAAGGGCAGGCTGCCCTTTTTTTCTGCTGGCCCGGCAATAAATTCTGGCCAGCAAAATTAATTGAAGGGTTTAACGCTCGGCACATGTGTCTGTCAGGTTCACCGGTTGACATATACTGCGTACGAGAATATATTGTAAAACGTATCGATAGCATGGCCTTGAAGTCGACGGGGGGCGAACATACACTGTACTTAGATTCGGCTGCGTGCTGGCACATGTTGACATTTTTCCCTACCTGACCACACACTGTTTACTTCAGCGGATATGGCACGACACATCCTCATCCTAACACCCGCAAACTACAGACGCATAACTGAATGTGGCCGTTGTCATATGTCGGCCACATGTCGTGGAGGCGGTATGGCTATGAGGTAAACAGGCTAATATTTGCAAAATATTTACGGTTCGGCTTTACGGACGCGCACTGACATTTCCGATTATCAAGTAGCCTACTTATCCATTCTAGCAAGTTGAATGGAAGGCAAAAGAAATTTCAAGTTTTTTCCACTGCTTCCCAGATAAAGCCGCAAAGGAAGTTAATTGTGGTTTGGAACCATTTGCATACCCAGCAAAAATGTACAACACTATATTTGTAGCAAGGGTCGTCGAAGCGTCATTTTGACCACTACAAGGAGAACTGGCTTTGGAAAAAGGGATTATCATTGACCAGGGAATACAATGGGTATACTTGGAGGGTCATTCTAAAATATTTATCTCGGATTTCAATTGGGAATAATTTAAAAATAGGATTACTTCATTCAACCAAGCATAGTCTTTCAATGGTCATAGACAGTAGCAGACGGACGGTAACTGTGTAATAAGGGATGTGTAATAAGATTGCTGCCAGGGTGACGTGGGGGTAATCCGAATAATTATGATGTCAATCATGTCATGCTCGAAGGTAAAAATAAGTTCTCACACGTTAGTCATTTTGTGAATGACCTAATAAAATAATATTCATAGTATTCACAGCTATAGGCAGGTCGATGCCAAGGGGTATGATGTGTACTGGGAATGAGCAACTCCCCCGCGGTATTGCTGTTAACTTTTATATGTGAGCTCTAGGGTAAATAATAACAAATCCCGTCCTGAATATAACCAAGCTGCTTCAGTATTGTTAATTGCTTTACGTAAATTACTTCATGGGTAAAAAAATCAAAATCGGTGGAGTCCCTATATGGTCCCACTTCCTATCCTTCAACAGCAGTGATACATTTTTGAGGGGGCATCGTGGTTGTTCGTGACATGGGAATTGAGGCCGGGGGAAGAGTCTAAAATATCCAAAAGTAGCAGCCACTACTTTATGGACAGCCCCTAAGGAGTACCTAATACTCGTAACAACATGTCGATTCACCTGGACACTGTACACGAGGAGATGGGTGTGTGGACTTCACTCGTCTCATTTTTTTCGTGTACACGGACTATTCCCGGGCACTATTATTGCTGAAACCACACGTCACAGTAGCTGTCAACAGTCAATGAACCCAACAATTGACGTCACTACTACCCCCTGGTGGAATCAATAAACTGTATATTATAAGTATCATATTTGAATCATCGTAGCCCTTTTCAGCCTGACACACCTTGTACCCTACCTGAAAAACCGCCAGGCGAGCACCCTGCACAAAACAAGCCCCTTCAATTAAAATCCCCCCCCCCCCTCCCCTCACGAGGTCACCGACACGACCCCTACCCTGGCCATCCCCCCAAACCTGCTCCTTACCACTATTGCATCATCTCAGCATCCCAACCACCTGCACTGGCACCCACCCAATGTTGACAAAACACCCTGCATAATACGATGCACCACCGTGACCCTGACCTACTCCCACGCTCGCATTACCGCCGCTATCAAGTCACCTGCAATCATACGCAAGCCGGCTCCTTTTTTCCCAGCAGACACGACGAGGCGTGACCAGCCAAGAAGCGTGTCAGGTGACCCACTGGCCAAAAAAACCGGTGCAGACCTCAGCCTCCTCCGCCTCCTTCAAGACATCAGATGGGCCCTCCCTATAGCAAGCACTGACTTGATCCTGCCCAGCCCCGGTCCAAGGTAAGCCTCCCCGTGACGTCACTCATTACAGACCCTACATCGCTCCATTGGGTATGACGTATCAGGTGTCACGACTGAACGCACCTTATCTTTTTTTTCCCTCCCTCTCCAAGCAGTCACGGTCGTCGACCTCAGCTGGCGTCCCGCCCTTTTCCTTTCCCGCCACCGTCTTGGTCTTCTGGACCAATCGGTGACACGCCCTCGCATGTCATGCCATACACGCGGGATCGACAGCCCCGCCCTCATTGTCACGGTTGCAATTATGCCTGACGTATGAACACCTGGCCTGCATAGCACAAGTGCAATGACAATGAGTGTTTTAATCACGGCAGTGCCAACTGGATAACTAATTACTGAAGCAATGCTTCACTTCCACTGGACCCATACCAGACAGAAAATAACAGCAATCATGTACTGCATGCACAATACTTGCTACCAGACAACCCCATGAACTGTTCCAAGTTGTTCGATGACCACCCTGCGCCACTAGCAGGCGACAAGGCCATTACTATGAAAAGCTCAGTATTTCAGCCTTACATGTACTTGCAGCCAAATATTTTCTTGGACACACTTTCTTTCATATGTCCTGTGCGTGCCAGTGCCTGCGACACATTCACAACTTGACACATGTGAGGCGAGTGCCACAGGTAGTGGCGCTCGCAGGATACCTGCAATAAAGCATGTTCACAATATTTGGCAGATAGTATTGTACAGTGTGCCACCAATATGAAGTGGCAACAGCATAGCATCGAAGCGGCCTCCTTCCACCTTAAGAGATTCGCATGTTGAGAGTTGGCTTGCTGAGGATGGGTTATGTTGGTGGTGATAATGGCTCGCTCCTATCCTGGCCTATCCTCATGGTAGAAATCAAACGGTCATCGGGATGCATATTTTCCCCAGGCACCACTACATGTTGGTTGTACAGTATGCAGTCTGTATGAACACATGAATGACCTCAAACAGGGCCGGAAGGAAGAGGGAAGTGTGTTGTCTGACTCACAGGCTATGATGCAAGAGCAAAACCAGGTTTAATGCACATTGCATGGATGTAGAAAATGAAACTTTTCTCCAGGCAATTTCTATTCCTGATTGTGGGCTACCAGAAGCTGTCACGAGCAACATGGGTAGGGTGGCTGAGAGATTTCTCCATCCTACCAACCTGGTTGTTCTTACCCCCTGCTACCCCACAATTTCAAATAGATATCTTCTGGACAGAAGCTTGCATTATCTAGGACTGCGCTAGGGCAACAGAACCAGCGCTGCAAAATCATTGTTGTGTAAACCTCATTAATAAATATCAAGACAGAAAAGACAACCAACAATTAGTCATATGGAGGCAAGCCCAACCACAGTGTGAAGGAACAAATACTGCTTGACACACAAGTTGTAAATGGTGAGAAAAATTGTGCTGCATCACTTCAGACTTGTCCACTTTCCTCAAGGGGATGCAAGCATGTCAGAACAGGCTTGGTGAAAGTGGCTAGAGCAGGTGATTAGGGCTGGCCTTCACGTATCAACCTCCCCTGATACTGAAAAACAAGCTTGCAATGAAGCAAGATTATACTAGGGTTCATAACTTGTGCATCAAGTGCAAAATGGCAATCTGATTAATTACATTGTGCATTCTTTTCTTGCTATGGGGGATGGGGCAATAAAATACATTAAGCTAGTAGAGGGTAGTAGATTCCCAATTGATCGACAGTGACTTGGATGTGTACGGATAGGGGTTCGGCCAACCACCACAACTGCATAATTGAAACATGCCGTTTTTAAAAAATCATTCATGTCATCATGTGCCTGCCTTATACCCACACAACTACATGCGAAGTACAAATAGTGCAGAAATATTGCTGCAAACATCGGGCACATCACACACGGTGCACAATGTGAATGGGGTATGTCCTCTCTTAAACACCATTCCATCAAGCCAAGATTGGAGCATTAACTTCATAAACACTCTCTTTCCACCAACTTGTACACCAGATACTTGTACACCCGCGACCATAAAGATGGAGACGGCAGGCCCTCACCTTCGGCAGGCTGCATTGCCAATCTCAGCTATTACGGTATCAAATATACTGTCATAAATACACGAACACACGACTGAAGCAGCTAACTCGGTCCAAAAAGAGTTCATTAATTTGAGTCGGATAAAGAAAGGTCAGAAAAGGGCCTGCCGTCTCCATCTTTATGCTCACGGGGGTACATACTTTCAGTTTCAATTGCAGAGCTATTTAAATAGATTAATGCAAAGAGCTTAAAAATCTTGCTCATGAATAAAGTCCTGGAACAACACAAGGATGATGATGATGATGATGATTATTATTATTAACTGCAGCTATATTTGACTCATTGGAAAGTGCAAAATTTTCATCTGCTAAAATTTTCATCTTGATATAACATTTGAAATATTTTTTGGTGGGTGAAATAAACTGTATTTAGGAATACATATAACGAAGTATCTTCACTATGATGTAAACCTATTTTGTTAAAGTACCAGAACATGAAGAAAAATCTCACCATGACCTTGCTTGGGAGTTGCAGGTCATTGAGGTGTGATTATTGGCTTTTTGAGTGACTGAGCACAAGCCTAGCATGCTGATGCCTCACTTGCATCTTATTTTCAATACTGGATGCAACGTATCAGCAGGTTACACTTAAGTTTTTGAGATCATGCAGTCAACAGCAGCCATTTCCTAATATGAGATTACTATCCAGGATGAAGACAGTTAACAAATCTCATTACTTTATGTCATCCACTCAAACCTCTCAGTATTTATAACCTACGGTAAGGGATGTAATAGTTTCTTTTCAGGGCCGGATTTCCCAATAGGAAGGGTAGGCAACTGCCTAGGGGCGGCCACAAGTTGTAATATAATTATTTTTAAATAAAATATAACAAAGGCGACAACACAGGAGAAAAATTAAATTTTTAAGCGACATATGGGGGGAGGGGCAGCAGCAGATATCAACTGCCTCGGGGCGGCCCGGTGATGACTGCAGTAGTAATAATAATAATAATAATAATAATAATAATAATAATAATAATAATAATAATAATAATCCGGGTAGTGCACGAACTCCTTACGAGTTATATGGCACGGACCTTTATTATTACTCATATACAGTATACATTGGACCTGATGACGTAGCGCCTGGGCCCACGGGCAGGGTGACAGGAGGGGATGTGCAAGGTGCAGTGCAATGTCATTATGTGGCCATTTTTAGTGAACTCCCCCGGGTGGTTTAGTCAAGAAATACCACCCGAGACGAAGCCAGAGGTGACCCTGAACTCTGCACGAGATGAAGGGGGTGTCCCCAGGCTGGGATCAAACCCGGGACCTTAACATCCGTGGGCGCATACGTTACCGCAGCACCACTCCGCCTCCCCGCGGTGATGACTGCAGTAGTGACACCGGCTTTTGTCAGCCAATGTCTAACATGCTCACTGCCATGCCAGGTCTTTTGTCTCTTTGTCGCTAGGCCTACCTGACTTGCAGATGGCAAAAATTTTCCTGGGGTGGGAAAACAAGTGAAAATCACTCGGTGCATGGCCAGGTGGCAGATGCTCAATGATGTATCACTTGAACTGCTTGAGACTGTCAGCAATGCAGGTATACCGAAAGTGGTGTGAAGTCACCCATTGTTGTGCTTCCAAAGAGTTCACGTGGTGTACAGGGTGTTCCAGGTATCTGGGTTTTTTAGTCATTGCTAATACCGCCTGAAGTAGTTATTTTTGTGTCGCTTTTTGCACCCCGATGCAGGTGCTCAATTACTTTCAGGTGGTTGAATATAGCAGGGCACCTGGATGGGGGCACAACAAGTTACAAAAAAAAATAGCTTGGAGCTAAATTTCCTGTAACTAATGCGACCAACACACTTGGAACACCCTGCATATTTGATCATCATCCACTGAGTCCCAACTTTGGAGGAGTGACCTTCACTTGTTTCAAGAAGAGACATTTTTGGCAGACAAGAATTGGGGACTGATAAGTTAAAAGACTTCGCTTGGTGGGAAGTGTCTGAACAAGGACGAACAAATTCTGGTTCCACTGTCCAAAAAATGCACATCATATGGTAATTGTGTGCTTTAGTATAGCTAACGCCATGTGCCATAATTTTTTGAGGGAACATTCTTTCCACACCTTTTTCATTCCAATAGGTCTTACTTGGCATGTTAATACATGATGCTAACAGGGTTCAATCGGGGATCAAGACCTGCATAACAGACACTGATGTACAGGTATTGGGGTGTAGTCACCATACTAAATAGTCATACTGTAATATGGTAGTCAAGCATTTAGTAGCTGGCTAGTTAATGCTTCGAATAACAATTTTAAATATTACTAGAAATGTTGTGAAGTGCACCTCCTGGTTCCTTTGCCCATATTTGCTTTCATTACATTTCATATGCCTTCTTGAAATAATGACAAGTTCCTGTTTCAAACCACGGACTCCTACATTTGCAAATACAGTAACCTATGCATATCCAGGGGGGAAGTGGAGGATATTTCCAAAATAGTTTATGCTTCTTAAATGTGAAGCCTGGCCTTTCATCTGCGCATGATGTTAAGGTACAGACAATTCCTGGCTGAAACTCAGCGTGATGAATTTATGGATGAGCCCTTGCTGACTTTTCACAGTGTACTAACTGCAAGCCAAAAGTACTGAGTAAAAATATTGCATCTCATACCCCAGGTCACACCAAGTACTCTAAGGGTGTTGCAAGGTGCAGTTTTTTAAGACCACAGAAAGGAATGGAAGCTGTCACACCAAATCAGCTCAGTGCTGCAACTAAGTTTTAATTCCAGCCATGCTGTCATTAACAAATCATGCATCAAAAAAACTGCGCCGCTATGCATTTGCCATCCAGTGTGAGAGCATCCCAAACCATATTAACACAGTACAGTGTTGGTCATATATCGAGGCAACCGCCAGCGACATTTTCCGAAGTGGCAGAAGAAGGAATCTTGCTCGCCTGGCTTGTAAGTATGCTTATCTTTGATTCCTTCTTCTGCCGCTTCGGAAAATGTCGCTGGCGGTTACCTCGATATATGACCAACACTGTACTGCAATTTCCCAAATTTACTATTAACCCTGGAACAGTGCCGTGCCTGAACGTATTACGGCAACCGTGCCGTGGGGTCTTTTCGGCCCCCATCCATATTTTAATTTTAATTCATTAATATATAATATTTTTCAATGCATTGACTATATACAATCATTCTTTGAACAATGCCTACAATGAGCGATAATTCAAAATAAACCTGCACTTCCTGTTATATACTGTAAAAAAAATGGCAAAAGTGCATTGTAATTATCATTTTAATGCATTTTAATTCCTTGGGGTCCAAAAAGACCCCACGGCACAGTTCCAGGGTTAAAAAATACAGAGAACACTGGGCGGACTGGGTGATAAAGTCTAAACTCAACTTTGTTAAAATCTATGCGACACGACCACATGAACTGGCCTCACAATTAATTTGTGACTTCAAGGTGCCTCACTGCCCAGACAGTGAGCGTAGCGATATGGTACATTAGGCCACAAATGGGATCTGAAAGTAATAACTGCAGGACCTGCACTTTTATTATTCATGCAAGACTCTTGGCAAGACTTCAGCATCTTAATTTGTCTTCATCCCGCATGACACCCAGTAAACCATGGCATACAAATTTTCAGTGTCTGGGTGGGTGTTTTTCTACCTAGTCGGCACACTACCTGACAACCTTTTCCGTTTCAGCCAGCCAGTACTCCGACCTTACACATCACCAGTACAGATTTTTAGCTGCAAATTTGAGTTGTCACATGGTCTCATACCTGGCTGTAGGAAGTCGAAAAACATCCCCTGTGCGCACATGTTGTCTCGCCTCCTCCTTCGTCTCCCTGACGTCTCCTCTCCATCCCACTGCATCGTCTCTCTCCCGAGATTTGGCCCGTCTTAGCTCGTTCACGCCATGCACCAAGCCGACTGATACAGGCAGGAGATGCAAGCAACAGCAGCCAGGGGAACCACCAGTCAAACCCTGCCAGGCTCGACCCATCAGACAACAGCCCCCGAAAAACTACTCCCCCACGGCCACACTACCCAAAAAAAAAATCTATATAGAGTTTGACCCACCCCCTCGCACTAGGGGGGGAAAAAAAGGACAGGGTGGTTGGGGGGTTAGGGAAGTTTCCTGAAGAAGAGGCCAAGGTTACGGGGCAATCTTCCCGGATCAGACCACAACTTTTGTTTCCGCCGCTGGGTGCAGGCAATTCCCGGAAGATGGCAGGACCGACTGATGAGGTCCGTAAATATAGTTATCAGATTTAATATAATGAGTTGGTGTTCATTTTCTGTAAAAGATACATTCGGAATTGACTAAATGAGATGGCGGTTTTATAAAACAATTAAGCTCACATTGGTAAACTATAGCATGAACATTTTAAGGTAATAATTAAGAAATTTATAGATATATAATCATTAAAGGTAAAGCATTGGTTATGAGTGACTAAATATCAATTATGATAGGAAGTGATGTTCAAGATGGCGTCAAATTTTGAATAGCGTGCGTCTCTGGTAGCATAGTTTGCTGGAGATTTCTGGACCCGTGTCGAGCGAGGTGTCGAGTGAGAGATGCATGCAGGCTGAGGGGAAGTCGGATGACTTTCTGAAGGAGTGGTAAGATCAAGCAACTGGAAAAATGCATAGCAAATTCAGTGCTTACACTGGTGCTACATCATGGCTATACCAGCCTGATATAAACCTCTACAGGGTAATTCTAAATTCAACCAGTGTAATTCTGAAAGTTGAAACTGTTTGGGTTTCTGATTTGCAAAGGGGGTTGTCAAGTTCAAGAGAACATAATTTAATAATAATAATAATAATAATAATAATAATAATAATAATAATAATAATAATAATAATAATTGGTTGGGTAGATGCTTTCACCCATCAGGGTTTATCACATGGACCTTTATTATTAGCTGTTGGTGTATACATAGTACATGGTGTATCGCCCGGGCCCACGGGCAGGATGACAGGAGGGGATGTGCAAGGTGCAGTGCATCTGACGCTGTGGTCATTTTGTGAACTCCCCCAGGTGGTTTGTCTTAACGGAAATACCACCCGAGACGAAGCCAGAGACGACCACTTAACTCTGCACGAGATGAAGGGGGTGTCCCCGGGCTGGGATCAAACCCGGGACCTTAACATCCGTGGGCGCGTGCGTTACCGCAGCACCACTCCGCCTCCCCTAAGAGAACATAATTTATTACTACTCTTCCTGGGTTGTGACAAAAGCTCCACTCACTTTTCAACTTGGCCGACCAATGAGCTGCAAGAATTTACATGTCGCCAGGTTAAATAGTGTCACCCACAAGCAAGGGCCCACCCAGTGCCACGAATTGCAATTCACCATAAGAATGCTAAATTTTGTCACCTGGCGTTCGGTAATCACAGTGCAACATGTGTTTGACACCTTTCTGTCAGAGGAGAATGCGTGAACATAGTTTGGTGTGGGTGTCAGTGCATTTAAATTTTTACTTAGATATAGAAAATTTTAAGTGAGGAGAATGGGTAGCTTGGGCCTGATCAACGCCTACTTGCCGAGGTGGTGTTTGGGGAGGAATCTTTGGGTTCCTGGATCAGGTCCCGGGCTTTTTCTTCATTTGGCGCTTTGATTTAGGCATTTATTGCAACTTTACTCCTAAGGCTTCTCCCCGTGGGGATAATCATTTGATGGCAGGTCGGTTGCTACTTGCTCCACCGCTGGACGGTGGAATTCTTTTGGGTTTTAACTTTTAAGGTTTTAGTTTTAGGTTGCAAGTGTATTGGTCGTTAATGTGACCACATATGGACGCCTTACCACGAGAATTCTTTTTAGAGCGTTTTTTTGGTGTATATCACCTCCGTTTTTTTGGTTGTTTTGGTGTTTTCTTTTGTTGGTTAATAATTTCCGTCTTTGGTTTTGTAGTTTTGTGGTGTCCCAACGCTGGTAGGGAAACAATGGTGGGCTTTAGAGCAATAGTTAGAGAAGCCCACCTTAAAAATCGTCCTCTTCTACCAGCAGTGCAACATATGTTTGAAAGCACTTCAACATTGGGTTAATGTTGTTCCATCACAGAAATGGATTCGAATTCATGACTGACCTAAAAGCATGCAACTTTGCCAATTACATAATTTGTTCTGCTGGAGAGTCACCAATTCTTCCAGGTGGTAGGAAATTAAAACACATTTACCAACCAGATGATGCTTGGCCAGTTTTTCTTCCAAATTTTTGTGCACAGAGCAACATGTTAGTTTTAAGCTGGGGTAACCAGAAGGCCAGGATACTTGAGCGCCAGCGATGAAGGGAGATGCAAGTTAACTCCACATAATTATGAACTAAATTAAAACTTGTCAAAATAAAACTATTAACTACCTGTCCCACTCCCCACTCCCCAACCCTGCCCATCTCAGACGACGGACAGGGTGGCAGGTTCCCTGAGCACCATGTGCCGGCCAGCAGGATCCTGTCCAGCCACTCCGACATCCACATTTGCTCACATTTATTCTCCTTTTATTAGAGTGATTTGGGGGGGGGGAAACAAATCACTATAATAAAAGGAGTATAAGTGTGAGCAAACACTAAGAATAAACCTTGCTCAGAGAGTTGAAGAAGTTTCCATTTTATTGAAAGTTCTTAATTGAATTAAAAATGAGTCGCTAAATGATTAACTCATGGGTCAGTACACGTGACAGCAGAGGATTAACAGGAGGATGATTTACATGGGCAGAGGACCCTCACACTAAATGACCACTGATTGATGGGGCTATATTCCTCAATTTTTCCTTACTTGGAAGAAATTATTGTGGAGTGGGTGGCATGAAGATAGGTGGTGGGTGGGACCTGCCTTATGCCTAAGGATGAGAGACTGCCCTGTATTATAGGCACCTATTAACACAATCTCATAAACCTTTCAGTCTGTCCGAGAATGTGAGACCAGGCCTGCGCCACCGCCACCGCCATCAGGAGCAGTGTACTCAAGACCAAAACAAGCATCGCCAGGTGATGAATGAGCACCTCAGCCAGCCTTTCAAGCCCCTGGGAATCCTGGAGGCTGCCCTTACAAGTGACAACAAAGAATTTGTCATGCTAACCAAGATGGACTACAAGCCAGGAGGATCCCTTGGGAAGAAACAGGACGGTCAAGGGGAAGGAAGCTCAGGCAAGCAGCCCATACCACTCGAGGTCAAGTCATATCGGACCAGGTTCGGCCACATGATAGCATTCTGCAACAAGCTAAAACAGATGGAGTATTCACTGAAGGAACATGGCCGACCTAATGAGTCCAAGAAGATGAAGAGATTCAAGCTGTCCCAGATGTAAGTGGCTTCTGACTTCTGAGCTCCAGATGGTTCAGTTTGCATGCCAAGCACTGGACATGGATGAGATCGGTTAATTTTTTGTTTTATATCATCTCTTCAGGCAACTATATGACCATGAGGCTACTCAGTGTGAAAAATAGCATTCCACTGTACTCCCAATTATCCATGCATTGCCAAAAAAAAAAAGGTTAGCAATAAAAGTCTGAAAGAATATCAATATGTCTCACTAAGGACTAAAGGGAACCTCTCGAAGTGTCACTCGAAGTTCAAGGCGAAATATTTTTTTTCGGGTTCCTTATCAGCTAGAAGGACAACACCCTTCTGGAGAAATCCTCGATCTCAAGCGTTTTCGAGATACAGGGGTCAAAAGGTCAAGAATGGACCACTTTATGAAGGCCCCGAGGAAGCTATCATTAGTGCTATCGGCGAGATTTTTGGGATCTAGAGGTTTCTTGGGATGGGGAATACAGTGGCATAACCGAAAATCATGAATTATGCACATGAAGGGTACTTCTCAGGGAAGGGGGTGGGAGGTGGGGGGACAAAACTTACTCTAAACAAAGTATTTTCTACTCCTTACGTCTTTAGACAGCACTGACTGGACACCCGAGTTGGTGAATTTCGTCAAGAGGAGTGCTTCAGAAATTCTACATAATTCATGTTTACATGATGTAGTTAATAAAATTCACCAACTTGGGTGTCCAGTCAGTGCTGTCTAAAGACGTAAGGAGTAGAAAATACTTTGTCTCCCCACCTCCCACCCCCTTCCCTGAGAAGTACCCTTCATGTGCATAATTCATGATTTTTGGTTATGCCACTGTATTCCCCATCCCAAGAAACCTCTAGATCCCAAAAATCTCGCCGATAGCACTAATGATAGCTTCCTCGGGGCCTTCATAAAGTGGTCCATTCTTGACCTTTTGACCCCTGTATCTCGAAAACGCTTGAGATCGAGGATTTCTCCAGAAGGGTGTTGTCCTTCTAGATGATAAGGAACCCGAAAAAAAAGATTTCACCTTGAACTTCGAGTGACACTTCGAGAGGTTCCTTGGAGGATATGTATCAGACTTTTTCCAGAAGACAAATTAAAAATCTATGGAAAATTTTATTATTTTGATTAAACCTGATTTAAGGGATTATAAAGTACAGTAGTTAATTAACCCTGGAATCATGACGTTCCTGAAAGTGACGTTAACCGTTACTGCTAACTTAGCTATTCCAGTACCAACACTGGTACTGCTAAGTTAGAAGTAACTAGCAGTGGGACGAAAATGACCATAAATCTTTACCAAGCGCTCGAGAGTCGAGATGGGCCCTATGTCTAGGTACTATGCAAATGATCCTCAAGGCTGCTGCAGGAGTTTGAACTTTTGGTCGGTCACAAAAATACCACGAAACTTCACCAACACATACGTATCTCACTTACACATTTTGTGTGTTAGTGAGAAGTACATGTTGATGATTTAAAAAATTAAATGGCGTGATTGAAATACAGATAATATACTAGTATATTAATAACTTCTAACTTAATAACTCTCTTCACACTGGTTTTCATGGTTAAAATGTATTCTTAAATCTGAGGGTGTGCCATGATAATTGCAGCACTCTGTCAGTGTGCTGGAAGAAGAATAAAGTTGAAATGCACTGATTTTGGCATCATAGGGCACTCAAATGTGATGGTTACACCAATTATTATACATATCTCTTTTCATTTCCTTACCATCCTCGTGACTCATAATGGGGAAGTAGCCTTGGTCTGGGATTTGGGATTTTTGTTCATAACTAGCTAGCCCATGTCTGTAAACATACATTCCATCACTCTGTTGCATCAAAATGACATTACTGGATAAATTACGGCACATTTAAAAGTGCCTTCAAAATTGGCGGGAAAAAA
>KZ538198.1:82224-102437 GCA_000934665.2 Catajapyx aquilonaris | reverse complement strand
AGCCTTATCGCTTATCAAGCCCAAGGAAGTTCCCAAGAATAACACAAGCTTGCTGGAATATTCCCCCGGAACGGGAAGTCGTAAATAAGACAAAAGAGGATGCGCTAAATTACCTGTCTACAAATCGGATCAGGTCGGAGGAAGAGGCTCAGATTCAACAGAATCATGGGTTTTCTGATACGGAATAAGAACGGCTATAAATATTGCCTCGTGAGATGCCGCGCCACGGTTAGGTCACTTCCAAAAATATTTTGCTCTTTTGCTGATAACAATAAAAGGCGCATGTTAGTTACTCAAATCCCAGACGTAGTGACAGTTTTGCTCAGATATCAGTAATTAGATTCGCATAAGACTAAAAAAAAAGAGGGTAGATCGCGGATAGTTTGAAAATCCCAACTCGTGCCTTAAACCAACTTGACGCCGTCATGCTGCGAGGCTTCCCTGAGATGAAAACTCAGCTCAACAAAGTTTGCACCAGCGGGGCATCTCGGGCCTAAGTCACATTAACGCGGGTGTATATCTCGCGCAAGGGAGCTTAGAGCTCCTTCCCATTTTCAAGAAGCTATACTGCTTCTCCGCCAAAACCAATCCGCTCCATTAATTGAAGTCTAATAATTACTACTGAAACTTGGTTGCCACTTATTAACCAATCACTGGGAGGAGCTAAATTGGACTTGGTAGGCGGGGGGGATTAGCCTGTCACGTGCACAAAATGCCCTGCTAATTAGTGAAGGTGTAACCTAACATCTTGGGCTGACATGCAAGACACGAAACGATGCCAAGAGAAAACTGCTAATTGCATCGGCTGACATTTAATTTTTTCCTCCTATTCCCTGAAGAATAGTGTCCAGTGTCACATAACGAGCTACCATTGGTTTAATTTGTTCCGAATGCAATTTGGCAGTCCTTCAGCCAACCAGAATTTACTGTCCATTCCCGAGTATTTTTTTTCTGAGCCATAATCCGTTCTAATTATCGGTAACGAGTTGTCACGACCATCCCCAACATAATAAAAAGGACGAAATGTTTTTTTGATCAGAGCTCGTTTCTTCGGTAGAGTAAAAAGTCAAGTGGGCTAGCAGCAGGCAGGCAGGCCCGAGGGACTATCTTTAGAGCCTCGCATCTGTAAGTGGCAGCCCAATCGGGCTTTACAACTTCTAAGAATAGAGTGGGCGCCGTCAAGAAAGACACGTAGGAACTAGAAAAACCGCAAGGAAAATAAAACAAGTCTGGGGCAGAGGACTCGGTAGATGCGAGTTAAGGAGAGAAGCACCGAAGCTCAATGGTGCTGACAGACCAGTCAAAACACAGGGGCTGGATCATCTCTTCCTAACAGATGACACATTTAGTGCCACTATTTTGACACATCCAATGGCCTGCATTTATCAGACGAATGATAGAGTGCATTACTTATGTGCAAGCTGACAATTGACGAGTGTCATCGTGCAAAGTGGTCATTGACACGAGAATGCGTGGCACGCACCATTTTCGAGTATCTCCTTAAGTAATGAAACGCAAAAGCTGATTAGCATTCCTCTAGTAATCAAGCGCTAAAACACATTTAAACGAAGTTGGGGGTACATAACGCTGCCATAAAGTCTTGGGAGATTTTCAACCCTTAATTAGTCCGCTCTGCAGGCGTTAACTCCTCACTAAAAGTAGGTAATTCCAGGGCTCGAAAATATACACCTTGACGGACGTGCACCAAATTTCCAGGCCAATGCACACAGCATTTGCTCGTAACTGCTAGTAATTCAGGAAATGGAAACGAACTACACAAACAGTCCTCATGCTTCCACGACCATTAACAAATATGCACGTACCAGGCTCCTCGTTTCATTATTCAATTAGAACCGAGGTATTGCACGCCAGAAACAAGACAAAAGAACCAAGCATACCCGAGCGTCGAAGAGATTTTATCATGTAAATTCGTTCTTCCACCTCGCGTATTTCACAGAGATCAAACTAATCTGGAGTCAGAGGCACGAACAACAAGGCCTTGTTCAAGAGTCAATTACTTGCAGCCTGCCAAAAAGGAGTGCCAAGCTCAAATCCTGTCCCATAAACACCGTCGCGTCTGGGCTTAAAATAAGAAAAAAAGGAGGAATGGAGGGGAAAAGCAAGCATCCTTGTGTTTAAGAGACAAGCCCCCGTTTATCAGAAGAAGATTGAATAAACAACAGAAGGAGGGGGTGTATTAAAGGACCAGGGTTTTTGCTCGTCAATTTCAGACCGTCAAGATGGATAAGGTATGTGTGTGCCAGCTTTCAAGGAGGTATATACACAAGTGTATTAAAGATTCACGAACTTTTTGCAGAGGGTAGTTAACGCTGTGATCAATCACGTCCTGACTTGTTTAGTTCGACAGATTGTACATTACGTATATATTTTTACAAGCTGCCGGCTACTGGTCAAGGCGAACACCCGGTGCATTCACGCAAGGCGATAAGTATAAGGCTTTTGAAGCAGGAGTTTTCTAATGGCAGGTATAGCAGTCAATGTCAGGGAATGATTGGTCGATAGCAGTTTGTTAAACTTTAAAAAGCTCCGCCATTATTCGGCAGGTTAGGGGCAGGAAGGTTGCGCCTGTGTAGTATGCACCCCGAAGAACAGAGACGGCTGAAGGGATACTTCCAATGTCAGGATAACATTTCACTTTCGGGATAACAACCATTGGAATTATGTAACATCACACTACAATCACATGGTAAGCAAGTAACAAGGATGTACTATTTCGAGGACCCAAATTAATCATATAGTGTGGAGTCATCCAGCATGACGGTGCATTTGTGTCAAAGGTAAAATGCGAGCCTAATTCACAAGTTGATTAATCCCAAACACAGAAAACTCAATTATTCTTCGTCCGAGTCGGGCTAATTCGCTATAATTCCGGCAGCCAACTTTATGAGCACTATTCATGTTCCGCTCTTGTGCCCGTCCAGAATAAAAGGCCCAATTAGAGAATAAGTGCGGGCCAGCTGACGAATAGCTTCTGCGACAAGGAGCCTCCACTGTGCAAAGAATAACACTGAAGAAGCTAGAGGGTTGGAAAAAAAATTGGCCCGGCTTGCATGGTCTTATTGGCATTCCAGAGGGAATTTAATCCCAGGCATACCTTGTTGCGCGGGGCTTTTCACAATTACGCTTAAAGAAAGCGATTTGGGCCAAATCGTTGAATGAGATTACCCTTAGCGAGAATAGAAAACCGGAGCAATTCCTGGGCCCAACCTCTTTGTTTCCTCTCTCTCGAGTCCGGATTATTTATTAAAGAAGGGTTGGACACCCTGATTTACTTACTCCAGACTGCAACTACCGCATAGTCCCCTCTGTCTCCTCCAATTATCAGAACCGGGATGAATTTCATCGCATTACTATTTCAAAGGAAACTCCATTACGGATTAAGTGGTTTTACTCGCGTGTTGGCACCCTTGAGACCGAAAAAAATAATCCCTTTGAATCCGGATAAAAGCCACTCTTCTGTGATCCCTGAAACACTATTACTGAAAGGGTCCGTCAGCCTTGCAACTATCAGATCGAATTGGCCACACACACTATGATAAAAACCACACCATCTGTACCCGGTCAGCACTTTTCCATGCTGGATATGCAAACAAAGTCGAGAGTCAAGGGTTGGTTAATAATTGCGGCACTTGTATTGATTACCTGAGGGCTGATGGAGGATTCGATGATGTTGGCAACCAAATTACCGTTCTGTTAGATAATCCGGGTCCAAAATGCTGGGGAATTAATTTCTGGGGTCAGCTGTGAAAAGCTGAAGTGTTTACACCGTCGATGAGCCCCGGCCACAATTTGACAACCGATGAGTAATCAGGACCAGGCATCGGTTGAAAATGAGCCGATTTGTTCGGCGCATCAGGCGTCGACCGCGTCGCATTCATTGCAGGACATTTTGATTCAATATAGCTTACCTTTTCTGGGCTTTTCACTCAGAGGCTCGCTTCCTTTCTCGCTGTCGCCTTCCTCTGGCTGGTCCGGGGTCGCGTTCTGTATCGACAGTTTGTGACACACTTCGAATGCCTGACCCACAGTCCTCACTATCCGCATGGCCTGGCTCTGTGGAAGAACATGAAAATAGACATTGCTTAAAACCAATTTCCTGCAAAAAAAACAATTCATGAAAAATGTACACGTGTGCACCAGAGGTTCAAAAATGACTGGCATGCAATAATCTAATCACTGCTAATGCAAACATGAAACCAGTCCATCATATAGAGCAATCACATTCAACCTCTTTTAGGGCCCACTCTTCAAAGAAATTTCTGCACTCTATTTGCTTCCGGTGAACTCAACACAGGGAAACCTATTAACGGCTAAGTTATTAACTGCTCCACTCCACACAAAAAAACTACGTCTGTTATGTCTGCCATTATGATAGTAATAAAAATAGATCGTTTTGTAGGGCCGGGTAAATGAGTTTGGCGCTCCTTTTCATCTTCAAAGCATCCTGAATGTTATCGCAGAGAGGAGCTACTTCATTAAAATTTTTGTTAGTACTTCATTATTATAGGAAGCCGGCATCCCCACACCATCGTATATAGACCTGAGAGGAATCAAGAAATAAAAATAAAACGCTTCGTTCTCTCTCTCTCTAACCTTGCTGCTAAATGTATTCGTAGATTGTCGATGCAAATATATGCGGTACGTGAGTGCTGACTCCACAAAATCTCCTTACCAAGTCGTGTTAGTGCAGCGTTAAATTAGCTCTCTTTGTCGCCTCCATCAACAGTCGTACGAATAAACTTTCCATCTCGAAATGGGCGGGGAAAAATATACCGTTCAAGTTTTACTACTTGACACAGCACGGGCGAAATGGCAATAAATTTTTGTTTGCTTCGGAAGTTTTACATTGGGTTTATGAGACGGATGCAGGATTCTGGGTTCGTTTATGGTAAGCGATAGAAATGGATGTTGAAGTACACTATATGAAGATGTCAGATTTCTGCAGGAGGAAAAAAAATGGGTTGCCAATCTCCTCCGCATACTTTCATCATAATGAGGAAGAACGGCTACATTCGCTTCAAAACATGGCTTCTATCAGAATGTTGATGAGATTCCGCACATGGAATTCCCTACATTGAAGCCATTCCTGCCTTTGGCACCGGCCAGCAGTAATACGCCATTTAAGAATAAATGAGCAATTACTCGAGCCATGTAATGCCCACTTTCACGTCCAATTACACTGCCACTGCAAATGCCTCAAAGACTCACATTCCCAGCTTTCAAGGAAAGACACCTTCAATCATCCTGGAACCCGCTTCAAATCCTCCAGGTAAAAACCCATCCCTGCAAATGCTACCAAGCTCTTCGGCCGACATGATTAGAGCAACCGAGGAAACAAGACAGGGACCTTACTAATTGCTAGATATTATACTCCCTGACTTGGGCCAGCTAAGCCCAAGAACCCTGACCCCGATTTGAAATCCTCCAGGCTGCGGTTGCATATAAGGCAGCACCGCGGTGGACTGGCATCGTACCCCTAATCAACGCCGGATTCAGAAAAGCGACATCCTCTGGCTGGAAAGTCATAATTGCTCAAAGGAAATTATTAGCTAACCCTTCGGACCACCCACCCAATCCTACCCCTACTAAATTCCCGGAGCACAGGAACCTAATTTATTCATCCAGACGCACTTCCGTTCGGCATACATCATGCGCCTCTGCAATGCAAAGCGACTTTGACGGGATAAGAGGGCAATTAGTTCCCTTGCTGCGGCATGAGAGATAAGCCCAGAAACTCTCTGCATTTCCTAAAATGGAAGCTGTGGGTTTTTCATACGTAAAAAAAACGAGATATCTCCTAGGTCCTAGGAAAAGGGAATGATCGGCCGCAACTTTAGGTACGTGCAGGCAGGGAAGGGGGTAGGAAAATAAATAACACAAGTTCCTCTGAATTTGAAGTATAAGTCTCCCGGGCCTGCAGAGGAGCAGATCGAATGAACGTGCTTGCCGCCCACAAGTTCCCGGAAATTAAGTTCCGACGTGGTCGGTGCTTCGTTCGCCAGACTCTCTCTCTCTCTCCGTCCAGCCGATGGAAAATTCACTTTTAGAATAACCTTGCTTTTATAGGCTGGCCAACGGGAAGACATAAAGTTACAGGACGTACCTCCATTATTCTTGGGGCAAAGAAGTAGGGCGGTTTGCACTGAGGAATCTCTGGAGGGTTCAGGTATATGCAAAATGGGGGAATTATATTTTCAACAGAGTTCGCCGGTGTGAGGGAGTGCATTCATATTCATGGGGGGAAACTGCATGTGAATCAGGATCGACTGTGCATATACACCATTTGCTTTACATATACTGTAATATAAACGTCGATGGGAATTTTGTGGGGGGGAAAACGAGTACAGGCTTGCAACATGAAGACGAATATTATCTGACATAAAGAGTTGACCAATGTACGATGCATTATAGTGCACCTGCAGTATATCCATGTCACGAACACGCAATTGAGCAACCTTTCACGCAGCCTTATTAATACTCCACCCTTTGCAAATGGGTCAGTCAAAGGCCAAGACGGCCTGCTGTTTTTGAAGGAACGCTATCCAAGATAAAGTCTGGCTAAAGAGAAGTCGCCTTTCGTCCATCTCGAAGTTTGAACTTAGAAAAAGCAAACAGATAGCTTTTCCCCCAGAGATAAGAGTGGAACGATGGAAGTCCATCTTGGCCATCCCATCAGCCTGCGTTTTCCCAATCGCCTGGAGGGACAGGAGATACCAGAGGGGGAAAAAAAGTTTTCAGAAAATTTCCGGCAAAAAGGTCTCTCCCTGCACACGAATAAATAATGACGCTATACGGAATCTTAAGTGGTCGTCTCCTCCATGAGAACATTGCAACCCCCTGTTCAACTGTGAAGCGTGTGGAAGAGCCGTTAACATATTTTAATTAACCAGGCAGCGATGATATACCTTGCATTATGTAGAAGCTTCTGCAAATATTTCAAGCAAATTTGCATTTGCACAGCTGTGAAAATAATGAGCCGTAAAGCTCTCTGTGCGTCGCACACACCGATATTGAACATTTCGGCACGAGCAAAATAGTAGGCTCATAATCGTGTGATACACGCATTAACGTGTGCAGGATATGTCACTCAACTGCTCTTTGAGAAACTTGAGACGTTTTATAAGCAGTTCTCTTCAAGTGACTGGCGTATCTAGGCTATTCTTGCAAAAAAGTAGTTTTCACAGCCACTGCCCAAGAACGGGATTTGTCCTTCAACCATGCACATCGCATATAAAAATTAAGAGTATACTGTACAGTAAAATAAATGTTGTACGTGCCTGTAGCAGAGTCGCTCTGCTATTACATGCTCTTGACTGTTTTGAGTACCGAACAGGTTTCCGTGACATGTAAAAGAAGTGCAGGACACGGAAAATCATGTGCTAGTACCAAACAAAAGTTCCATAATGAGCAAGTTTCCGCTCCATTCGGCTCCATTAGGGTTCGTTATAGACAGGTTCCCATTTTAAGCCTGGAAATCACATGGATCCATTGGTATGCGATATCAAGGCTTGGATCACTTTTCTGAAAGCCAATATTATCAGCTATCACATTAATAGCGCTAAAAGTAATTGATTGATGATAACAACATGGTAACTGTCATGTAATCGCTATCTGAATACCTCAAGGTGAACGACCAATGGAACATCCTATACTGTAGGTGTAGAAAGTAGGCCTATATGAGTCCTTGGGAAAAGTTAACTGATTTCTTCGAGCCTACGTCATGCGTAATACCGCTACATCGGGTTGTCATGGGAAACAATCATTACGTTACTGTCCTTCATTAGAAGAAAAGATGATAACTTATATAAGCCGTAGCAATGGCAGAAATGTAACATTCCAGGCACAATACTCATTCAGGAATTATTATCACGATATCGTGGTAGTTACTTCAATGAAACATTAACATTTGCCTTTAAAACGAGTACTGGATAGTATACAGAAGTATACAAGAACTTTTCGCTAATACTAAAGCATGAATAATGACTAGTTTGACGTTTAAACCTCAAACAAAATAAACCGACCTGGCAAACAGCTGTGAAAACGCTTCATCGATAATAGACCTCACTTATCGATATGCTCAGTACCTTGCCCATAACGATGCTGATTATAATTATCGCTTACTATAATTTCCCGCGGGTTAATACAAATTGAGCATTTACCTGCACGTTTATGCACGACCGTAACTTACTTCATGGCTGTTTTAGCAATATAAATTTCTTTCGTTTACTTGCCACGAATAAGATTAGAGCTATACTGTATGCACCGATAAGCAAGTTGAAATGGCACATTCTGCGGTTGCACAGGAGCGTCAATGTCCATGTGGGTGTCACAGATGCAGTGATAACGCCTGGCGAATTCCTCACAAGTCGATAAAAACCCCCCGTACTGCTACAACCCCCCGCACTTATCTCGTCTTTCAGGCAAGGCTGCTGCCCTCTTGACATTTATGCTTTCATAAAAGATCCCCGCCTCTTCCTCCCTTTGTTGAGAGAAAAGTGAGGAGTGTTTATGCGACCTTTACCGCCAGTGGTCCGGGGCCATGTGCCTCGCTTCAGCGAGAAAGAGCTCCCTATCCATCGAACATCGCCATGCATGCAGGTGTTTCCAAGTGCACCTTTCCCCATAGGAAACAACATGCCGGATCGAACGATCCTGCAGATGCGCGCGCACCAATCAGAGGCCTTCCCGCCCTTTTCCCACCGAGAAGCTGCGCGCGCATCTGAGGCAACCACGTGGTACTGTCGGTTAGTCACATCCTGACCGTACCTCCAACTGCAAGTCTTCGAGGCTGTTGGAAATTCGCTGGTTGCGGATGACCTGTCGCATGAGGAGGGGCGGCGATCCACCGGATGGCTGCTGTTGCCCCGAAGAGGCGACCGCATCCTGCTGGCTCTTCTTCTCCCCAACCTGCTCCTTCATTTGCATGTAACCCATGATCTCTGGTTCGCGGAAGGACAACTTCTTCCTGGGCCGATTGCTACCACTCTCGCTGCCGCTACTGCCTTTCTCACCTCTCCCTTTCAGCATAACTGCAGAGGTGGCCAGCTTCAGAAGGGGCCTTTTCCACACACACTCTTTCATTGCCCTGGCTTTTTCCAAATTGGGGGAGCCTACCAAACGTCCCAAATTTTTGTGCCAACCAAGCAGTAGTTCGCCAACTTGGCCTTTTTCAAGAGCGTGTGTGCAACTCTGAGAATGGCGAGATTGGAAAAGTTGCCGACTTCGCCAGCCCCAAATCTGGAAATTCCTTTTCCACCATTTGCGATCATCATGGAGAATAAAACGTTCCACTTAAAATGGATGGCGCCAACCTGACTCGACCCCAGTTTTCCAGAATTTCCAGTAACTTTCACATGCAAATTCAATCTTGAACCATTTGTGAAGGAGATTGACATAAATTGGCGCTGGCTTTCCATACTGGCCTAAATTAGAAGATATTAACAGTAATTTAGTGACCTCGAGAGTGTGCTGCCCATGGTGCAGGCATGCTTTTGAAGCAATATATTTTTCGAGGGCTTGCTAGGTAGTATTGGAATCCTCTTCTCCGAGGCTCGCCTCGTCAGATTGATTATTCAAATGAAAATTCTGGCCGCCACGTAGCGAGACGACCAACCCCACCGACGTTGACACATTGACATGCATTCTCCTATGCCGCTTCTATCGACCCAAGCAGCTCGATTACGCCCCATTTTACTTTCAAGTCTCATCGCAATTTTACCACCCATCAAAAAAAGAGCAGGGCTACCAAGCACGCAAAGGAAATCGGAATACCATTCAAGTGGGGGACACCCATTAATCTTCACGTCTAGGGATTTCAAAAGCGCATCCATGATCATCGCAATTCGTAGAAAAGGAACTTTCAGAAGTAGAACTGTTCGGTAAAAGGTAGGCTGTCCGGAAGTAGACATTAAAATTGCAGGTGTTTACGTGGGTGGAAGATATATTACCTCTACTAACAACACCCTTTAATTTTTCATACTGGTATGCCTCAGCCACATTAACACCCTGCAATAATGCCGCCTTCCACAGTTTCGTCAACTATCCATTTTAAAAAGCCCCTTCTCACCTTAGGCCGCAAACATGGCAGCGGACAACTCGGCCCACTGCTCAATTCTCCCTGTACCGTTCCTCTGTGTATCTCCCACTACCTATCCCCTATCCCATCCTCTAAGAACCAGGAGCAGCAGGAATGGTCATCCCGGGGTCATGTCCCGCACTGACACGACACTGTGTTCCAGCGCACTTCACCCTCACACAGCCCTTTCTTCCTGGCCGAATGAAGCACCAAGTACTTGGTGCGCAAAGGATCATCAAGCATTTGATGACCTTTACTCCTCTCCACCAACTGACCTCTTGCTTGGTCTCACCCTGCACCACACCATCACATCACACACAAACTACCTAAAAAAACCAATCGGTCCGATCACCAAAAATGCTGGGTGGATATGGTCACGCAATATTGCGAACACGCCAAGGTCGATATTTTTGCTACATTTTTTTTCGCGATAATAGAGTTATCCACATATGTTGCTAACCCTCTCAAAAAATTGCGGATGCGAAAGTGGAGCGGGGCCAGGCATGCGGCGGCAATTTCGGTTGCAATTAAGCGCGGATGAGAATAACTGTACGGTTATGCGTGGTGAGAGGAGGATCCGTGTCGGAAGACAAGCGCATACCTCGCGCCATATCGCCTGTGCGGTCTGGATTCCACGTGAGTTTCTGCTTTCAGAACTTTGTGGAGGGTGGAGGGAGAGTGGGTGGGCAAAAGGAAAAAGGAAAGGAGAGAGGACAAGGAGCCACTAAAATAGCGACCTAGCTCCCCTGGAACTGATCAAGCCAAGCCCCCAAAAATACGGTGCCCACGCAATATTCACGCACAACAGGGACGCAATATGTGTTTCCACCAATCGTACAAAAAAGTGATGTGTCCTAATCAATATTTCCAAGGGATGTCGGCCAGCCTTGCATCTACCTCTGACAGAGAACATCCTTGTAAAAACCCACCCAAAAAACCCTCTCCTGCACGTCAGCTAGCTGGCAAAACTCGGTTCCGCTTTTTCCTTCTACCGCATCTGGGAGGCCTGTTCATCGCAAATCTCCCCAGATGTATTCCAGAGGTCCCCCCCATCCCAGCTGCCCAAATTCACTTCCGTCTCTCGCTCGGCTGCTTTTCCGCCACAGATCCGCAACGTTGCTAGGTCCTATTCGCAAAAACCCTCTATAGAAAAGGCAGAATGCACAGCTCCATTTGGAACCAGCCGGAGACAGAATTTTCGTGAAAGTGCTGGAGCTCGAATAATAGGAGGAAGAAATTTTTTAACAAAATTGAATTTGGCAGTTAGTGGCGGTTCGCTGCACTGTTCGTATTAAAATTGGGTTTGCTAAAAAAAAAATGGGGACAATCTTAGACTGCGAAATTCTGAGAGAAGTTGGTTTACATTGGTAGGTCCAATTATAATTTCCAAGTTCCTTTTGATCTCGAGAGAAGCAGGTCTTGAAAATTCAAAGGCACGGGTTTTGCTTTGAAGAAACAAGCGGAGCACTGTTTACCATTTATAAAAGCACATGACTTGTTATTGCACTAGAGCGAAATATTATTTGATGAATATGTCAACTCGCCAATTTGTGAAAAAATTCCCAATTGGGCCCGTAATCGTTCCAGCTTTCTTCCTTAATTGACATTGCCAAATTCCAAGCACGTTCAACCTTTTACGTCCCTCAAAATCAAAGGCACAGGCTCAGTAACAAAAGGGGGCCGCCGATTTCCCCCAAATTTGAAATTCGCCACAAAGTTCCAGACGTAAGAGAAACCGAAATACTGTACAAGTAGTAAATCAATCTACGAGACTGGAATGCCCCACATCTTCACGTGACAAGCCTCACAAGTTGGCGTGTTGTAATAAATTTTAAATCAGTAAACGTAACATATGATACGCCAATGCGGCTTTTGCTGCTATGTTATGTAGAAATGGTTAATTTTATGCTAGGTTAGTGTAGTGTGACCTCCAGGCTGTCAGCAATCCTGCTGAAGATGTATCACATAAAAATAAGCATCAATGTTGGCAAAGGCGGCTAAAAAGGGGGCAATTGCCGTGGTCCGTGCAGAAGGCATCCGAACCCGAATGTTCGGTTCACTCTTTATGCCAAGAGCAACTATCGGTCCTTAGATCTTGGCGCGGTCAAGCATCACAAAGGTCTCCCATGGTGCGGGAGGTGGTGCCAAAGATTCCAGAAACCCGATCCGGCGACACTTTGCAGCCGCTGCGAAGAAAACTGGATGTCCGGACGCGTGAAGGTGCGAACTTTTGAAAGAACCCGACTCAATTAGTATCTGGGGAACAGGCAGCACAACGTTTGCGTCCCAATAGCGATAGACACACCGAATTGCAGTGCCAGAGATTTCTATCGGACCTCGGCCTCAAAATGCCAGCCAACAACCGCCAACCCCCGCTCTCACCATCGCTCTAATCGATGTCAACTACAGTAATTGAATTCCGACTACTGTATCGGCCGCGATGCCAATCACGATTAATTTTAAATTCCGCATTCGATTCGAAACAATGGGTCCTGGATCCAACACTGCAGTAGAGTTGTGGGGTCAAGGGACACTCTGGGGGGTGTTGCAAGTGAAAAGAGATATCTCTAAAATCGCAGCAATTCACTGGCCTAAAATTGGAGTCGCCAGACCTTTCCCACCCACTATCACTATCGCTATAAATTCTATTGAAGCTGAGATAGCGTCGACGAAGGAAAATGGGCCGAAAAAATTATTTGGCTCGTGAACTTATGTCGCTGCGCTTTATTTTTCAGCTGGCAGTGACCCAATGTTTTCTACACAACAATGGCGCAAGTCTGACAAAACATCCTGAAAGAACGTACAATCTGCCTGGTTTGAGGTTAAAGTCACGCGTTTCTACCCACTTGCTGCGTCTATTTTGTACGACCCGAAGTACTTGAAGTCCCTCAATAATTGCCTTTGAATACAAGAGTCATTGTGGGCAATATAAATATTTGAGCAGCCATCAGCCAGGTCGGTATATTTTTTCTAGCTCGTCCCCACAGGGAACATAAAGCGTGCAGTCAGGGACCTGATAGTACTTGAAACACTTTTCTCCCCAGGCGTATAGCCAGGCGAGGCATGCACGCCACCCTGCAACAATTTTAGGGAAGAAGAGACAACAAAAAGGGGCAGGCAGCACGGAAAAGGAGGCAGCAAAAAAGAGTGATGCAGGTGAAAAATTGGGCGAAACGGTAGGGGGCCTTGTCACGGCAGGGACTTGGCAAATGGTCCCTCAAAGAAAGGCCGACTGGGATGCTGCTTGCATGGCGCCCGACTGCCTCGAATTCCCAACCAATTGCCAAATTCACCTCGCTCGCGTTTCCGCACAACTACATATCCTACTCTGGTCCTCACTCACTCACTCATGTCTTTCACCTCAGTTGCTCTATACTTCGACTCCTTTGCGCTAAGGCTTCAGCGGAGCCCAGTGGGTTAAATATTTTGCCAAAAATTGCAAAAAAAACGATGTCAAATATTCTAATGTGGACGTCCTTGTTTGTGTGTCTTTGTTTTGTGGCTACTTTGTTTGTCATCTCCGCTTGTTTTCCTCCTAACGACCGTCGGCTCAGAGAGTCTGGGTAATCCAGCTCATTCCTTCACCTAAGCCTTCTTTTTACAGCAGCAGAAGATTCGTGGAATGGCCCCGGAAGAGATTTCTCGCAAGAAGATTACTCCATTGAAGTTATGCATGTGATTTTAGAAAAGGTAATCTTATTACAAAGGAATCCTCGGTGATAAGCCGGATTCCCCCAGGAAATCCATTAATAATCATATTCAACATAATATATTAAGGTGGATTATGTGTGACAGTATAATAAAAATTATCCATCATGTCCTCACCAAATCCCTACTCCACTTATTACTCACAATAGCATATCCACATGTGCAAATTATCACAATTATCGTTGCAAATGAAAGTGCAGTTTTCCTTAATGAACAATATTTGCGATGGGAAAGCAGAGCCCATATTCGGGCCAGGCCATTCTGCATAAAAGAACAATAGGGCTGATATTAAAAGTTGCATTCATTCCAATTATTTTAATGCGCTCTAAAAGGACAGCCGCAAAATGTGCTCACCAGCAACATTATTATGAACACAACGGGGTAGTGTTTGCAAAGCTCGCGAGTTAATCTGCGACTCGCCAAACAAGTTACTTTACTAATTAATATTTTGCCTTCAGAAAGGCCCCACAGCGTTATATAGGGCACGCAGATTTTTTTACAAACCTGGACAAAAAACCGCGCGATTGAAATTAATATTACATTAGGACCGGAAAAAAAATCTCCGCACGCCTAATCTCACGAGGATTGGCGAATGCCCCTTTCTAAATGTAAGCACAACTTGATCAGCTTGCATAAAACCAGGCACTCGTTAAATATCAATCACTGTATCTGGGTCGGCCGTGTAAATTTGCATATCTAAATCAGGCAGGTAGAGGACACCCCCAAAAATTGCCTATGGGAGGAGACAGTTTCGCTAAAAAAAATCTAGTGGGCGTGGCTAGCACATCTGAGACACGTCTGCGTCTCTATTCCTCTATTCGAAATGGTGCAGAACATGGGTCGAGACTAATCGAGTTGCGGCCGTAAAGGGCTGGGTGCGCAGCGCAGATGGCAATTTCTGGATCTGTCAATGGTCTTGTAAGCTCCCAGGTGAAAAATGGTGGCCATGTATAGGCGGGAATGGGCTATTCCAGCTAGAACCAAGTGCGTCGGATTTTATTGCAGCATAGGAAGGGTGCAGTAGTGTCAAGAGTGTGTTGTCGGCACGAACAGACATTATTAAGCCCTTCACCGCACCCTGTGGTTAACTTCATCTATGCCAACATGGATTGATCACATGTTACAATTTGCAGATAATGTCAGATTAGAAGCACACACTTCCTGTTCCACATTATTCAGTCTAATCCGCCAAATTCAAATGCATGAAAAACAGCAAAAAAATGCAAAAAAAAGCGCTCTTGCTTCCGATCGAGGCTTAAGACTGGCTTCCCCAATTCCCCTCACGTTTTCCGTCCTCAACCCTCTTTCCTATTCATTGGTTCTCTAAGCAGGGAAGCCCAATAGGGCCATCCTCTCTTTGCAAAAAAACCGGCTCCACATCGTAATTAAGAAGAAGCTTCCTCCATATAATGGCCAATCCTCCAACACACCAGCTTAGCAACTCACTCTCCATAATCCACCCAGCAAACTTTGGCACAAATAAATATACCCGGTGGCTTCCACTTATGAACCACTGCACTCTAATGGCGACAACATGTCTTTTGTTTAAAAAAAATCACCAAGTCCCGCGAGCACTGAACACCTTCCTGAGGGGTCCTCCTCAACTTGTGATTCTGTGGAAGGTGCACCCCCCTTTGGCCCTCCTTACCACCCCCCAACCCCTTCCTGCTTTCACGTCTTAACACTCCCCACCTCCTCAGAAGCCCTCCGGCCTGCCAGGGTCTAGCCAAAACTATTTCAGAGTTGCGTCGTGACGTGAAAGCCCCATTTTTAGAAGCAGCATATGTTCGCCTCTTCTTGTCGGCGAGGACAAGAAACCGAGCTACTGATATCCGCAATAAATTATTGTCCAGTCTTCACGCGTAGCTAATAATGCCAAGATTTATGGAACGGAAGGGTTTGCTGCTTATTTTTGCCAGGAGAAAAACACAAGCTGGGGATGTTGGCAACAAAGGGAGCCATCCTCATCGTCGTAACAGCGTAAATAGGCCTACGTGCTGACGTAACATCACGTGGTTAATACTTTTAATGGGATTTTTTTTTTCCTGTTACGAGTAAGACTTGCGAGATAGTTCTTTTCCGCGTAATTTCTCCCCAGTTTTTCATCATCCACGGGAAGCTACATATTCCACCTCCGGCAATGCTTAAATTTTTGATGCCCCCCGTTGTTTTGAAATGAAAGTGCATTCTTTCCAGGAAGCTCATAAATTATGTGCCTCACTGCCTCGAGGAATATAATGAACGATAAAAATTGTCTTCCTTATACTATACCGGCATCATCGACCCAAGCAGGCCAATATGGCGAGGCAACACTGGTTGCCTATTGTTTGTCGCGCCTTCATATTTATAACTATCAGGAGAACCATAAGAGAGGCTCATCCTATTCCAGACTATCAGTTTACATCGCCTACGGGCACAATAATCGAATGCTCCAGTTACAGGTACAGAGTGGTGAATGAAGTTGGTAATATTCCTATTACTAAAGAGAATATGTTCAAAAGCATTTGTCGCTTCAAAATGCTTCACAAATATTCCTGTATCCATCTCCAGTTATTCCAGAGATGATCTATGGAATCAAATACATGAAACTTTTGGAGGGTAGCAAAACTCCTATGAGAAATTTGCACTGCAACTTTTTAGTTACATGCTCTGAAATAACTTCCTCCGGCTGTTAATGGTAGCCCGAGGTTTTTGGAGAATATTCCGCTGAGAGAGTGTGCATTTTCCTGAGAGTCCAGAATAATAACAGTTTCCTTTCCCACCACAACAGCTGGAAGCACTCCAGGAATAATCCATCTGATTAGTGCAAGAGACCCAACCGCCTGTTTCACCACACATCAAAATTCGCACAATTCCGCTAAAAATTTTCATGCTGCAGGTATAAACAACTGGTGTCCTCAATGGTTCAAATTGAGTGTGACTCATCCTGGCACCAAAAAGCAACCCAATAAAAAAATCTCCCTGGCATTTTGCTAAACATTTCATCAGGTTCTATCATCTCCCTCAGGAGGAGGCCAAAGCACCAACAAAGAGTCGGAAGAGGAAGGTCGTTACCAAATGGATGAGTCATGTACCACTCCGGCCCCCTCTTTTTCCCTCCGCACTTATAAAGGGATCATGGGCCACTTTCCAGAGTGCACCTCCCAAACTTCTTTTGTTCGCGCTTCGAGGAAAATTCAAAACGGCCCCCCCAAAAAAGAAGTCTCATCGATTCCGCAATCAAAGAATGAGAGAAACATCTGCGCTTAGTGGGTAGAGGGCAAAGAAGAAGAAAAATATCGATCTTAGCTCCTCCAAGATAATGGATTTCTACCCACCTTCTGAGGTTTCTCTTACCATTTCCATCGTCTTTATTACATCCAGTTTGCCATTTGACCTATAAATCGGATTAGGCTGAGGCTGAAAATGTCTGATTGTTTTTTAGTGCTACAGGTGAAGTAATAATTACGACTTCCCAACATGCTGTGGATCTACTGTCGTGAACTTGGTAATGTATTTATAGTCTCCTAAAAGACATGCAAAAGAGGATAAAGGAAGTGCAGGCAATAAAACTATTCCTTCTCGGAAATCTTCAAAGAGGAGTCCGCCTCATGCGAAGTGGTTGAACAGCAAGACTGACAAGTAATGACTCCTCATTCACACCATGAAACGACACGACCTGCCCGAAAAAAAAACAGGGACGGGACACCCAAAAAAATGAGTCTAGCAGCCTTTTTGGCAAAGGCAAGATCTGCGTCGGAAAACTGCCACAAGGACCCCAGTTTTAAGTGGTAACGGAGAAGCTTGTTTACAGTATAGTTTTGCTGAGAATAAATTTATTCTTGTGCCTTGGCTTGGGAACGCGGGGGCCTCCCTTTTTCCACCACTTTCCCAAGGGCAAAATCGCTAATTGTGCTCTTCGGCACCCCTTTTATCTCCTGACAAAGCGGGGATAAATATTTCCTACCTCCACTGGGAGGATGGGGTGCCTCTGGCCATCAAAAGCAACTCTTGCCTCCTGATGAGTTCGCATTACCCGAATGAACCAACATTTTTGCCATCAAAGGCTACAAGCAGCACGTGGGCTGCCCTCGCTCTAAGGAATCGCCCGTTAACAACCTGGATCCCCTGCAGAGAATTGAACTTCATTCTGGGAAGGAGTCTCGTTAGGCACTTTTCACCTCTAATTAGTCCCAATGCGAGTCCAACCCTCTGGGGGAGGGAAACCTATCCGTGGTTCTTCGGATGAAGGGAAAAAGAAGAAGGGTCGCATCTCCGCAAACCAACTAATAGGTCTTCTTCCCTCAGAGCCTCACGTTTACAGGATCGATCCTGGTTGTGTTCTTTGCGTCCGACAGATGCCAGCCCGTGTCCTCTTTTCTAACCACCAACCTCAAAAGGAACTAATTTTCACATTGATCTACCTACGAGCTGGTCACACCTTGTAACGTCCCAAACAATGCTCTAAATATCAGCAGGACATATTTCGCAGAAGTGTCGCATCATGTGACAGCAACAATCAGGCTGAAACCAACCCATCTATCAAAGGTATAGGAAGAAGAATACGTGAAGCTTCGGGATAGCTTCATCCAACCTCTATATGCAGAAGGTTAGGAGTGGTAAGAAAGACAAGGCGATCGAACAAGGGCTAATATTTGCCTTGAGGCGAAGGCAAGGCGCTTTGTGGGACTCTATGCTGGCGCCCAGATAAGCCTATGAATGATGCAAACAAGGCTCTACCTCCAATCGGAAAGCGGTTGACCGGACACCAATCGCTTTCCCATGCACGTTTTAGTTGGCTTCATTGGGCTTTCTTTGTGGATTTCGCAGCTTCGCTCGCGTCGTCCTGCACGTACAGGATTTGCTGCTTTAATATTGGAAGATCTGTTAAAGGAGGCCAGCTCAACTTGCCTCCGATTCTTGTCCAGTCATTACCAGCGGAAATAATGACAATCAAAAAATGCACATTGTAATATGAAAAGGAATCATGCACGGTATATTTATTCTTCCTTTTCTTCTTACTTTATTTTGATTTTTGGGGATGAGACTAGGGAGGTAAGAAAGACATTTCGAAGAAAATAATCCTGAAATTACCTTTGCTGGTAATCGGAAAAACCTGAGAAAATCCCTGTCGGTGAATGCCAATGACAGAGTGACGCCTAACCATAAGACTAGAATAGGGCTATCACGAATTAAGTAACGGCAGCAGAAATTCCCCGTCTGCTGTAAAACAGTGTTTCTAGCAACAAAAATTCTCTTACCTTCTTATTTGACTTGAATACGTTGCACTTGAACACATTACTGGAACCATCTCTGGCAATGTAGCTGAAGATCTTAAGATCCTGAGAATCATGGGAAACGTAGAATATCCTGAAAGAGGAAAAAAAAGGTTCAATCAGTCTCAAATTCGTTTATAGGCTCAACAAATCAAAGCCAAGAAATTCGCAATTAGGACACAAAATGTCGCAGCATTCCGTGGGATTTAAATGGCGCTGAGAGAAATCTCCGCCCATGTACATTCGACCCCGAGAAATTTCCAATTAACTTTCAACAAGCCGTTCGCAAATCTGCAGCAAGCCTTAATGACCTCGTCATGCAAACAAGGGATGCTGGGGCGACAAGTTGCCCAGGCAAAGAGTTCAATCATTCCCCAATTTCTTGGCCCCGTATAGGAGAACCTCGACCTTTGTTTCCACCGTAATCATCTCTTAACGCGCCAGAGAACTTCCGCTTGATCCAACAAAAGGCCATGTTAGGCATGGCTTGCATCTTCTTAATAAAACCACCATCACTTTGTCATATTGACAGCCCACGTTAATCCATTTATTACTAGATCGAACAATTACACGTAGATTAAATAGTTACACAACAACCTATAATTTTCCACCTATACTTGCAGCAATAACTCAGTTTCAGCCTTGCAATAATTTCAAGACAGCCAGTTACAGACCTGCCTGATGATTACGACAAAACATTCCTCATACATGTCAGCCACCCCGCCAAATTATGTCACTCGGTTCCCTTCAAGCCCCGGGGTTTAAAGGGTGCTGGATAAAAAATGTTCCTCAACTCCTCAATTTTCGTCGCAGTTTTGGACCTGCCACTCCTGAACTATGAGGACCGTAAGGAATTTATAGCTCCGTCATTCTGCCAGCTTCACAATTCCCGACTGGTTCTGCACCTTTGCTCCAGAAGGATTGTACAAAAAGGCAGTATTTCACGAGCAGACTACTTCCTATATAAATATGACGGAACCGTCTTCTTCAATTGGCGCCCAAAAATGGCCTCTCTGAAACTACAAAATGGTGAAGGCTTCATCCCATTTTTGTCCCAGTTTAAAAAAAAGGAATCTAAAGCCTAATACTGACACTTACGGGCAGGATTTACGCGACGCTTCTCAAAATGACGCAATGCTCCCCCCCCCCCCCCC